>LUCH01000937.1:52876-72023 GCA_013368495.1 Paragonimus heterotremus | reverse complement strand
TTTTTCTTTCTCACGGCGGAGGCGCCTTGGGACGGTAACAGGGTGGACGCCCCAATATATATATATATATATATAAATGGTATATTCCATCATATATAAATGTATAATTAAAGTATTTAAAAGGAGTACACACTGAGTAGTAAACAATCTATTGTGACGTTTCATATCCACACTAGGGTCCGTTATCAAGCAAATAAACGTGTTGGGATGAGATTGTTCTGCCGTTCACCTTGTTCGCCAGTCGCTCTGTCTTCGCTCGTTGTTCGTTTCAGTGTCAACGATGCTGACGTAGTGGCTGTCTATATCTACGTGTCCATTGAACGAACTGCGCGGATAAAGAGCCTCCGGTACAAGCCGCTCCCCCTTCATCTTTGCCCATGAGACCATATATGCATGATTTATGTTGACCTCGTAGCCTGTGTCCGCGCAGTGGTGTGACAGTTGTGATCTAGGGTCGGCTCGTCGCATCGCTAATTTGTGTTTCGTGTAAGTAGATGCTTCGAAGTACACAACAGCCACTAACAGTGACAACACCAGTAACTGGTTATTGTACGGTTTATTTGTGTTCATAGCTGAGATGCCCAGGGAGGTTTTCATGTGACAGTGCTTTTCCCTGTGTTGGAACGCGGCATTTGAAATACAGAAGTTGTGAAATATACGTACACCGTTGTAGGTGTATTGTGATCGGACGTCAGGCATATTACTTGGCTGCTTCCCTTCTGAAGTAGGACGGCTGAGTTGCGCATTCGACCATGTTTACTGAATTTCAATGGATGGGAGCGTCACACGGGCTGAACGACTGTCCGCTGGGGTGTACGCCGATATGATGAGAATACAACACTTTTCTTATGTGCGCTCACAGACTCAAGTTGAAAAAGATCAAGCGTATGTTCACCAAGATTCAAACGAACAAACATTCAACTGCGGAGTCGTCGGAGACACTGGAGGAAAAGCGCTTGGATCGACAGTTATCTAGGAATGAATCCAAAGAAACACCGGTGCTAGGGTCGCAGAATTAAGTACGCACCAACCTCCATACTTGAGACAGTACTCGCCAGAACAACAGTCTGACCTACTTGACAGATGGTGCGGATATTAAAAACGCCAATGTTTACCAGTTGTCTTGACCACAAAATACATCTATCACCCAAAGATACAGGACACGCAGAAAAACTGGAGGGCATATTAGTACAAGAGGTATTGGCTGAGTACTGACAATGTGCTGAGAACGGTAACTCCTGATACTTACCAGCCGTTTATGTTCCAAAAAGGAGGTGACTTGAGTGTCTGATTCAGAAGTTCGGCCTGTGAGGCAATGTAGGAAGGAAGGAAGGAGTTTCTCTGGGGAAACCTACGCTGAACTAATGCCTCAACAGTCTGACCCACATGGGAGTGTCTCGCCTACCTAGCTTAAGTGCGCATTGAATAAAACATTGCTGTATGATCCTGGTAACTGCTGTGCTTGGCAGACGTACACAAAGCCATGTAATACTTCTAGATGATGTCGAAATTATTTCGACCTTGTCAGATAGTGCACCAGTCGTCACAGCGATCAAGATTTATTTGTTAGAAGTTACATTTTCTAACCCGATGTTTCGTATATGGAAAGCAGGGATACTGAAACTACAAATTTGGTTGTGACGTGTCCGCAAGACCATGCCTTAATACTTAAGCACTCCCGTGTGGTCGGCAAGATGACATACAACCTTGAGTGTAGTTATCTTTCGTCTGACTGTCGCCCTTTGGCTTATCTGACATGGATGTACCTGGTAGGACCGAAACCCCCGTCAACATAGCTCACTGAAACAACGCGGTCTGCGAGCCCGACCGCCACGTCGAGGTAGTAAAATAGATCAGGAGGGCGTTATCCAGGATGATATAAAGGGAGTGAGCATGATTCAATTAGACAGCTGTTTACATCACCTCAGAGTCGTCTGGCCACAGTAAGGAATTATCTGGTCATAAATGCTACGTCGTTCTCAGCTTTTATACTGTAATATGCTTGTTGTCACCTGTTTGTTTTTGGATGGATAGCGGCAGGTCGTAGAATCCTAAGCAAGGATGACTGCAGCTCAAACATCTGGCCTCGTGAATGGCAAATTTACCACCGTCTTCACCAACCATCTTGAACTGACATGGATAATGCATAATTTGTAAAGCTCCACAGGGCAGGTTCATCATCAACCAATAAACTAACTAGAAAACATGTTAGTTGTCCGATGCTAACGGACGAAATACAATGAAATTAAGGTATTCTGTACTGAGTGCCACACACAAAGCACCATGTACATCACAGTCGTAATTAAAAACCTGTATCGTATAGCTTAGGAAAGTCAAGATTAAGTAAACACATGAGAACAATCGATATGGCCATAGCTCAGACCAGAGGGGAAGGAATTCATAGGGGTCACCGTCAACGTTAAGCAATCTCTACTGAGCGTTAGTTTCAGGTGTGGTAGGAACTGGGCAGCTAACCGACTGGGTATGGCGACGGATTCGGATTAACGTGATGAAAGCAAATTAGGAATCCAGTTGAATAAATTCAACGACGATGCTGCACGTTTTGCAAGTTTGAACATCACTACGGATCCAACCAGAATTATCATACTCATTTATTTGCCCTCATTTGTTGCTAGTGATTAACGTCAATGTAAGAGAGGGCGCTACACTTTATATGCTCTACAACTGGTGAAATTACCTTGTATCGCGAATGTGGCTCATTGGATTCGCGTAACCAGGGTGTGCTTTCCAACCGATAACCATGTGGCAGCCTCCGTGGACTTTCTGTTTGACTCGAGTTCATTGGATCGACGTGATAGAGAGGAATCCTCTATGGAGGAAAATTGATGAATAACTAGCGACGTACCTCCTTCACATAGGTGAGCTTTGAGTCGATTGTACATCGCGGACAGATATCGGAAATGCCCGCACGAGTTGAGCACTTTCTATGGGCGCGCCAGGCGCACAAATGACAAACATACATGTCCTGGTAGGCCAACATAAGACACTCGGCACAGATCACATCCCGGACAGCCTCGGCTAACTTTGATCCCGAGCGCAAAACATACGATGGGGATTTGTGTTGTGCATAAAACCGCTTGATCAAGGCCTCCAGCTGAGAGATAAGGCGTTCAGGTTCGCGTTGTTCGAAACCTAATTCGAATCGACGGAACTTGGCCAGAAGAGTAGGCAAAGGGTTTCGAACACAGTGATGTACCAGTTCTGTGGTCAAGAAGTAGGAAGAAGAGGTACATTCTTGAATTTTCTTTCGACGGGGAGACCGCAGTGAGTCCGTGGAAACTAGTGAGAAATGAAAACCGGGTGAAAGTAAGCGACGAAATACTAGTCATGTTCAAATGCAGGAGATGAGTGCGGGAAATAAAAGACGATATATCGTACTAATTAGCCTATAACACTAGTTTCCGAACATAGCGTGGTAAACTCGCTCGAGTATTTGGCAAGTGTCCGGTGTAACCGTGATGCCGTAGTAACACAAGTACACACCAATGTACATGGTACCCACTAACAAATCCCTTAGGAAGAGACCGAACTCATATTATTCTCGACAAAACGAGCAATGTAAATATGTCCGACAATTCCCGATTGAAGTACAGGTACGATCACTACCCAGCTTTCTTTGAGAATTTGCAGGAACGAACAAACTTGCGGTTTGTAAAGAGCTAAATCGATTTTGACATACGTACACTGTCATATACAGCGACAAAGGAAACAAATCGTTTCGCAAGCTCAGCACAGGAGTTTCTCGCTGCAATGTTCGAAATATATCATTTCTGTTGTAACCGTACCTAAATCAAATGATTTTATGTGCACATGTGGCGAAAGTACGCTCATTCGCAAATAACAATTATGCAAAACAAATCTGCTTGCAACCCTCGCGGTAGGCGGCGAATCACGCCAATTTATGGGTCGAACTAGATAAAAACTTCCGTCTATATGTTAACCTATCGCTCGCCACATCCTGCTGTTTGCATGTGTCGGGTTAGCCTGGAAACGACAGTCTGTATGAAATGATTTCAAAGCATGAAGTCTGTCATGCCAAGCTTACATCAATAAGCTAAAGACGAAGCGGTAATCATCACCTCTGGCTACCGACGCTGTTAGAAAATTGGTGAAAGACTGTAGTCAACGGCCGTCATGTTGAGTCAGTCCTTCCCTTAACAAGTCACGCCGCCTATTACCAACATTTCATTGTCTTCTACGGTCGTCAAAACCTGAAGTCTGCCATTTGTAGCTGGTTGTGTCAGTGTTATTCCTAGCCTAGTGTACTTTTTGTCAGATAGTGCAGTACAAAAAATGTGATATGATGTTGATACATCTATCAACAAACTAATTTTAATAGTGAAAAGCCATCTTATCGTCATCAATATTGATATGATATGAACTTTAAAAGTTTGTCATTTCCCAAAGTGACGCACTCGTTCAGACTTCCAGTGCAGTTCTGAGTAAGGATATGAACAGTGTATCCATAAACCATGAGGCTTGTGCACAACGCGTCTAATACACAGTGGAGAATACGAATGAATCAATTAATCCGTTAATTAACAAAAACCGTGGAGTGATAGTCAGAGTCTAAAGTTGGTACCACTACCTTTGGGCAAATTTCTCCTACCTCTAACACATTGTAACATACCTCTACCACTGCCCGATAAAAAAGGCGCAACATGTTCCAATTTGAAGTGCAGAGACAGATACCGACAGTATGAACGTACAACTGCAATAAATACTATATCGATAGAGGAAGTAGTTGTACGGCGGACGTACTGAATCACTTACCAACAAAAATGCCAGAGACATAATTTTCAGATAGGGTTTTCGATTTGACGTTCAGAAACTATCTATAATTAGTGTTACAAAACGGCGTACGACTAATCATGGCAACAAGACTTCCGTGGATAAGAAAGGTTAACAATCGGTGACTATTTGAAGTAACATAATTTACCATCTGTGGACAATAAGAACGGAAGGGATTACTCAACCATTGTGATCCTGGACTCACGATCGACTCCTCCAAATGAGACTCTTTCAAGAAATTGCTAAAACTGTTCTATCGATAAATCAAAAATACTTAAAACGTTGGTTCCCAATCAGACATTTCGAACTCTGATTTGTATTTGGTGGATTTCGCCAGACTGGACGTTAGGATGCGCAACAATTTCCTCGACCATCATTTTCGGCGTTTTTAATAATTGTTACTGCAGGCGTTTATCCGATCCAGCTGGATCCAGTAATTGGTTCGTAAAGTTCATTCAATGTATGTCCTTATAATCGTTTTATGCTAGATTCCCATACATTTTTACTTGCAGGTTATTCAGTTTGAATTACCAATTAATGTGGCCAACGTTTTCGATTGTTGTTCGAACGAGATGCTTTTGGAGCACAACTATAACGGGTCAAATCATTCTCTATCGCCCCAGACTATTCAAGTTTGGAAACATAGGTTGCTTGACCTTTTTCGAACTCACCAGATCGAACTGTCCGTGAGTGAGTCAGATGTGTTCACGGTTGCCTCTGCTCCTGATCGAAAAATGAAGTGTTATGCTTTCTACCGGACGCTGTATCTATCATTTTCCCTGCGGTTGCGGAAACGCATCGATGAAACAGAATGACCGAAACAAGGGCCAAGGAACACATCGCACAGTGGTTAAGAGGTAGCTTAACTCACACACTAGTGAGTGCCCCTCAACGAACAGGAAGTGCCGCTTCATCCGCTGCGAAGCATTTGTCGCTCATAGGTCAAAGCGTTAACACTGTATCTCCTTTTACGGTACTGATGAGTGCTTACAATCCACAAATTATCAACTATGCCGGAGCTGACTACACCAGGCAGCAGCAGCAGCGGGTTCAGTGTGCACAAAATCATCTGACTGTCCTAGTCTGTCTTAGCTTGCCGTTGTTTTAGTTGGGATTACCATTCATAATCCCGCTCGGTTTGTACTTTTAACCGTTTCAGTTGAGTCTTGTTGTTTTCTGTTTTCATGCCAGTTACGTCTACGACTTACAAGAATGTGCGAAAGGAATCCGTATCGTAGGTCGTGTCCTCTGACTATCTTATTCGAATGCGGGATTAAACGGAAGCGCGGTTTTAATACGAGGGTTTTACAGATTATCAAAATCTCATTCTGTATTATATCGGTGTAGTTGTCCAAACAGACTTGCCGGAAATGTTGTGCGTCTTCACAGCCAATATAAATCAAGTGCTGATATCATCTAGTATTACCAAAGCTACCATCTCATACAGAAGCACAACGATGCAGTGTACATGGGTTTACTACACCGAACGTGCTAGAAACTAACAATCATCGAACTCGACAGAGACTAGGACGATCTACAAGTAACTGAAGGCTCACATCCCGAGACCAGCTGAGGGTTTTCAGCTGTGTTTAAAGTCCTCAGAGCTGTGTCCTGATAGACAAACCGGTAAACAAATCGATTAACCTTCGTTCGTTCGTCCGCTAAACGCCTGACCCTGTTTCAGGGCTTGGCTGAACTGCGTTCCGATATTCACGTTTTATTAATCAATCTTAATTAGACCATCCGCAACCGCCCTCAATCATGTTTGAATAGAACAGATACAGATACTCCTAACGAGATGACAACCGCAATTTTCATGTTACAGACCACGTTAGCTCTACTGTGTGTGAAATTGCAATCAATGTTCATTTGTATTTCAGGTTGAACATAATTCTACCTGACAGTATTCCGTTGATTTCAATAGTCACGTTACTATAAGCTGCTAGAGTGCACAAGCCGACCACAAGGGTACGCAACAATTACGACGTAACTGTTCTATGACTCATTTTACCTCGAAAGAAACTCGCTCCAGAACCACATCACACAAACAGTGCCACCACTGTTTAAAAATTACGACTAATAACCATAAAAAGCATACAATGAAAGCGTTTCTGATACGTAACCGGGCGTTTGGTTAATTTCAAGCCGAATGTCACTCACACTTCATCACAGCCCTCGCATTCAACTAGGATATACACCAACAAGATATACAAGGAAATCCACTGCTGACAAGTCTTGAGAAGAGTAAAACTTGAGTTTAGTGCTTCTTTTCGAAAGAGGCTGACTGGAAAGTCTATGTGAATGGGAAAACTGTGAGCAAATGCGTGATGCACAACTTGAAACGAATCAAATCCCCGACTACTCATCAGTAATTAAAAGTAACACCTAACAGGTTTAACGTGATGGCAGATTTCGACTTGTTTCGAAATTCCATACATTGGGGTCGTCGATCGGAGTTAACAGACGGTAATTGAGTGTCCTATCGAAACCATTGAGCAACCTGATCATTACTCACAAATGAAGATGTTTGGACGTCCAGATATGATAATTCGGTCGTGCTTAATGTGAAGTCAGTGGTACATTGGTCAACGCGGTTGAGGAAAGCCAGTTCGAGGTTCTATTCCCGGCCTTGGCAAGGATCTACACTACCGATGAACCCTAACAAGTATGAAACTCGAGCCTATTGTTTCTCTTCGAAACGTTCTGACTGAGAAGTCCGTTTGAATGCGGAAGCTACGATCAAATGTGACTTATGTTCGACTCGCAAGTTTCTATTGAAACCAGGAAATCCTAAAATGCCAATAAAAGACACCAATAGAACACAGGCGAGCAGAACAACGAAGACCTAAAAATTTGACAGCAAGCGTAGTAATAAAGACCAAATGTAATGAATAAACCAATTAAGAACGACAATTACCAAGTTCTCGACGCATGCAATCCTTCAATCGCTTGAGGCAAGTGGAAACGTATGCCTTTTTGTTCCCAACTGACTTTAACTGGTCACTGATGCGTCTCCAATCAGCATTGTCAGTAATAAGTGAATGATTGTGCAACATTGTGTAGTGACTAACAACGAGGCCATGTTCCGAGGCACGAACAGAAAATCTCACGGGACAAAACAGCATCAATCGCGTTCTGAAATGAATATCATTGCTGTATGGAAGAAGTTGAAAGTACGCACCTCGTCCGTCTGAATCCGAGTGATGTACTCCTACGTTTGACGTCATAATGTTGACAGCGGAAACTCATTGTGTCGTACACCAGTTGATCTGCAGGGTAGCGTTTACGGCAACTACGCACAATGAACCTTGTTTTAGTATTCTGAATAGAAAACAACAATGTCTTGAGACCAGCTTCAAAGAAAAAACACGTACAAATTCAAATTCCTTGATGGCATCGGTCAACTCTGAGTAGGTAGCAAACGTTTTGCATGCTATGAGATTTCGGAAGTCCTGGGTATGGTCGACCGATTCTCCCACAACGTCTGTCATTGACAGTCTTTGAGGTTATCCGAAAAATACACTCAAACAACGATGTCTCTGGAAAATAATTTTATAAGAATCGCTTAAAAAGTGTGCACTTACACGAGTGAAAAGGAATTAGATAAACCGGGTTACAATATTAATAATTAAAGAACACATCTTCAAGCAGAAAACTCTCTTACCGTACATTCGCCGGACTCGAAAAATGACTAAGCTGTACGTACTAGATGAATACATACTCATGAATAAGACAAAGCATAACATTAATTAAATATGGATGAAAAGCCAATGAAGCCTCGCGTGGAAACAGATGAAAACCACATGAAACCATGGAAAGGGTGCCGCTAGAACAAATGGCAAACAAGTGCAGGAAAGACTTGAATCTGCCCATCGATATCAACTGTAGTCATAGATGACGCAGGTCGGCTCTCGCCGATGATTAACTGCTATATAACCATAAGGGAGAAAATGAACCCTGTACACGAAGAGGGAAGAAAAAAGGAAGGGGAGCGACTTTACCATTAAAAATAGTTACATCTGCTTTGGGATCTTTAAAACCAATATTTCTACACCCTACAAGCAGGCAACCGAGCTGCAAAAATCGGCTGCAGGTGAGTCCCACAGTATTTGCTTTCGGCCTCACAATAAACAAAATAACCCACAAGAACAATAACCAGTTAATTTAGCCCCAGTAGCACTGTGAATAACTGCGATAAAACTAAATGCAAACTTTTCACGAAATGGAGCACCTGAAGGTATGAGAAAATAGAATGTTAAAATAGTATTCGGACATTCTGTGAGAAACCGGGAGGCGGTTACATTAGGAACTGTCACGGAAACTTAGTGGTCATGTTACCGCCACCACCTCATCATCATAGACAGCGATACATCAGTGGTTCTCAATGATGATTAAGTGCCATACAACCACGAATGGATAAAAAACAAACCACGTATAAGAAAAAAGGAGACGGGAAAGAACTTAACTACTACAAATAGCCTCAGCTATACTCAAACGTTCAACATCGAGGTGCTTACACCATGCAAACAAACAACCGATCCATAAGTGAAAACAAGGCATCATAGGCTTCCACAAGACTTTCGCTGTCTCGCGTCATTAAGTGCACTCATTTTTCAGAAAACTTCGTCAAACAACGATATCATTCACCTCATTGAGCTCAACTAGTCGCAATCAGACCTATCATCTTCAGCCACCGAGTCGCGAGGTCCTCAGCTCGGGAGACGAACTTGACCTATGGTTACCAACACCTTGGTGAACGATTCCATTTTTCTACGCCAGGACATCATCTGCCCACTTCGCACCTTACGTCAGTCGGCTGCGGCATCGGCAAACGGTGCTCGATGAGGCAGACGACTGCATAAACTTAATGATTGAACAAAAGAACTCGCATGGCAATCACTAACAAATACCCGCTTCATAACCTGTTCGCTGCTTACTACTTGCAGTCACTCGATACGGGCAATCGAACGACATGGACGGTCAAATTTCTGAAGACGGTTCATGTCTTATACGCTGAGCGGCCACGTTTCGCTGTCGTAAACTGATACAACCCTCGCGGTAACCTTATATGTGCAACCTTTAACCATCACACAGATGTCTCTCTGAAGCCAGAGGTATCCTAGATTAGCCAATACCGCCCTAACCTTAGATATACGCGCTTCTATTTAATCCCTTAAACCTCCGTCGCTGCTGATGTAACCTCCCGAACGCACAAACCGGCCAACACACCGTACACTTCCATTGTTCAACATAAAATCTAATTAATCACAGTAGCGTGGTGGAAAAATTAAGCATTTCGAGGGTGCAATACGTACTTAACGGAGCACGGAATATCGTCTAACAGACTGTGATGCTCGAAATATGTCAAACAGCGACAACTTGTCATCAGCACCAGTCGCTCTTCCAATAGATTGGAGGTACCCGACAGTATATCGCAAGTGCCTCAAACGGTCATGGAATTAAACAAGAAATAGTGACAAAGGACAACCTGACGAATATTGAAAAACCGATCAACATATCCTCGACCAGGCAAGAGCCTGCCTGCTCTTCTCTAATGTTTGCCTCCCGAACTGCAGTGAGTCGACGAGGTATACTTGATGCCAGAACTCCAGTAATGACTGTGGTCAAAAATAATTCATCTGTAGTTTTCGCAAGAGCCCCTGACACCTTTCTTGAATATGGGAACTACTATCCAGTGACCCCAGGCACATAGGAATTTTCCATGTCGTTCACACATATTGAAACAACTCAGTCGAAGCCTCTACTAAAGCACCCACTCGAAAAGTGCCGGAACAAGATAATCTGGGCCAGCAGCCTTATTACGTTTCAGAGCTGAAATGTAATTGCTAACCTCACTCACAGTGTGTGGGTGCAAATCTACCGACCAGGGTGCTGTATTGCAAGTTTGTAAGGGCAACATGGCAGAATTAGGAGGCCAGCTAAATTGACCCTCTGTTATGTGGACAGCCACCAAACAAACAATTGTGGTTATTTACTGCACCTTTACATTGCTTTTTCGTTTGCACTGTAGCTCATCAATGGTGCTTTATTTGTTGTGGACCAACCATTCTATCTCATCACTCTCTGAGCATTCATCATCCGATGTGTTTTCCAATCAATAAACATTGCATCAAGATTTGTTTGTCGTCTCCGTTCGGGTCGTGTGAATGAATATACAATGAGCTGATTTGTTCAAAATCTCAGGGACATAACAACGGTGACGGGGTCTTCATGAACCAATGTCTATATCTGCAGACCAGCTACAATCCATTCTGCAGCAACAACGAGGGCAGTTTGAGCAATCACAACAACGTCTCATCGAGTCTCCGACCAAAACTCTTTACTTGCTGTCAACAGTGGTAAATTCCAGTGACAAATCAGCGGCAGTCAATTCAATCGCCGTAGCCATTTCGGATTTCCAACACGAACGTTCATCTGGTCATACATCTGACGCATGGTTGAAAAGTTGGGACGACATAATCCAGAGTGAACTTCCCGGCAAGGACCTCGAATGGAAAGCCCGACATTTAGTCCAAAAGCTTGGCACACTGGAACATGAACAGTTCACGAATTTCATCCTTCAACAACAACCAAAGGATTTGGATTTCGACCAAACTGTCAAGCAGTTCAGAGATATTTTTGGTGACCAACCCTCACCATTCAATGTCCGGTACAACTGCAACGAGTTGACTAAACGTAAGTCAGGTGATTATGTAACCTTTACAGGTCTGATCACCTGGGAATGTGAAAGATTCCAGCATAAATCCTTCAAGAAAGATCAGTTGAAGTGATGCACTTTCATTGCTGGTCTTCACTCGCCTCGAGATGCTGACATTCGAACTCGCTTATTGTCCAAACAACAGTATAAGGACATCACAGTGAAAGCTCTCACAGCTAAGTGTCAACGAGTAGTGAACCTGAAACACGACAGCCAAGATTCAGCAGGTAGCACAACCCTCCATCGCCGGCACGGTCTAGGCAGTGAAAGGAGTCACCGCTAAATCCACAAAAAGTCCCGGAACAGCATGTTGGTCTTGCGGCGAGTGGTATTTCAAACGGTTTTGTCTATACCAGAAGCACCAATGCCAGAGATGCACCCGACGTGGCCATAAAGATAGTTTCTGTGTTCCACAAGGCACTACTACCTCCAATAACCGTCGAACTTAAGCTCCAGTTCCATTTCGTCACAAAATGAATTTTAACATATGTTAATGTTAAATTCAACTCCCTGTTTGCTGCCTTAAAAATTGAGTTTGAATCACGTAGACAGTACATAACGATTTTCACCAATGATGCCTTAGTTTAATTTCAGCTAGACAGATTCTGACATTACGCTGATCACACGTTCCAACTGGAAGTTAACTGGTAAACCCGATATGTGCACCATAATCACCAAGACAAAGTGCACCGGGCAACATGTTGCAATTGACTGGTGAGGTAACCTGTAATCTTTCTTTCAAAGATGTATACTTTACAGGAACTTGTTTTCTTACTGACTTCCTAAACATTAACTTGCTTGGATAGTAAAACTCAGTATTTTGAATGTCCATCCAGCATCTGTGTGTAACATCTAACAGCTGACATCTATCAGGAACACACCCAAACAGTTTACCAACATTATTTTGTCGAGAATTTCTAGCTTGTTCCAACCCAGCCGTGGCTGTTGCGCGGAAGTTAAGTTTAGACTCTAACTAACGCCAAACACAGCCAATTTTCCACCGAAAGCGCCCAGTTCCCTATGCCGCTCTTGCTACCGTCCAGAAAGAACTCGAAGGTCTCGAGCAGTCAGGTGTCATTGAGCCAGTCAAGTACTCATCTTGGACAGCCCCCCTATTGTCGTTATCCGCAAAGTGAACGGCAAAATGCATATTTGCGCCGACTACTCCACTGGCCTCAACAACACTTTGGATTCTCATCAGCATCCACTACCGACTCTGGAAGATCTGTTAACTAAGCTTAGTGGCGGCATCTGATTTGCAAAGATCGATTTGACTGACGTCTATCTTCAAGTAGAAGTGGAAGCTGATTCGAGGGAGCTTCTGACCACCAATACACATCGTGGTTTATACTGATTCAACTGCCTTCCATTTGGTGTCAAATTCGCGCCTGCTATTTTTCAGCAAATAACGGAAGCAATGCTGATGGGCCTACCTAAGACTGCTGCTTACCTTGGTGATACCACTGTTACCAGTTGAAACTTAAATGAACTTACAGTGTCTCACTGATGTGTTTGACCACAGCGAACAATACGGTTTCCGCCTCCGTGCAGACAAGTGCTTTTTTTCTCACAACCATCAAATATTTTGGTGTTATTTCCGGCAAACACGAGTGTCATCCCGATCGGGATGATATTTTGGCAATCGAACAGATGCCAGAACTCAAATACATCTCTACTTTACGCTCTTTACGGCTTTAATAGAGTCAAATCCCTGTTTAACACTGACTTTGCTCTTGACACATTCCAATCCTTCCCTTGGAACTATTGTAGCTACGGATGCTTCCGACTACAGTATCGGTGCCGTCATTTCACATATTTTTCCAGACGGTACAGAAAAAGCAACTGCTCATAATTCGAGGACCCTCGCCCCCGCTAAGCGCAATTATGGTCAGATTGAGAAAGAGTCTCTGGCGATCGTATTCGCGATTGAAAAGTTCCATAAAAAGCTCTATGGGCGGCATTTCGCACTTTTGACAGATTATAAGTCCCTTCTTGGTGTTTTTGACTCGAAGAAAGGTATACCAGTCTACACGGCCAAACGCTTGCAACGTTGGGCGACCATTCTACTCGTCTACGACTTCTCTATCAAATATCAGTCCATAACAAGCATTGGTCAGGTAGGCGCCCTATCTAGACTGACTGATTCTCAGCGCAATCCACCTGAGCATGCAGTGATCGCTTCAATCACAGTCGAACCAGAGATCAACGGCTTGCTAGCCTCCACAATCCGCGCACTTCCGGTTACGTCAGCTATGGATCGCGATGCCACGGTCAACGATCCTTTACTTTAACGACTGACTTTTTCCACCGTGCACACTGGCCTGCGGCGTGCCCTGGCCTCCAGCTTCAACCTTTCTACCAACGTCGCTCCTGGCTTGCCGAAGTCAATTGCTGCATTCTATTCTCAGAACATGTCGTTATTCCTTCTGAACTGCAACAACAGGTACTCAAGCAGTTCCATTTCGGATATCGCGGGATCAACCGTCTGAAATCCTTGGTGCGCAGTTACGTATACTGGCCAAGAATGGATCAGGACCTGGTTCGGATTGTGCGTCCGTGCCAAGCGTCAACTAAAGCTCCAGATAAAGCATATTTTTCTTCGTGGCCTGTGCCGATAACCTCTTGGTCACGCTTGCATGTTGATTTCGCTAGACCCATAGATGGGCAACGTTACATGACACTGGTTGATGCGTACAGCATATGGTCGGAAGTCATTCAAATGAGCCATATCAGTTCCACCAATATCAACCTGTGGAAGATATCCAGTAGTTTTGGTGTACCTGGAATCCTTGTCTCAGACAACAGTAGTGCACGAACTTCAGCAGAATTCGCAGAATTCTGTCAACAAAGGTGTTGTAACTTGGTATGCGGCTTAAGAGCGCGTAAAACAGACAACGGAATAACGGTTAGTGGAATGGTAGATAACGGAACGACGTTCAACGGTTCTGAACGACGGACTACGAATTATGCAAGATTAATACGAATCTTCCCGGCCAACCCAACCACTTGAGGCTAACGAACGAACACAGAGAAAAGACTGGCCTCCGGACAGTTACTTTATGTCACTCAATCCGAAGACAAGACGGTCACAAACTAGACCACATTTAAAGGGTTTGTGACACAAGGGCAGAAGTGGACCAGACAAAGATCCAGACAGTACCTTGACGTCCCAATTAAAAGTACGTGCGTGTGTGCGAGGCGCCAGACATTGGCATAAAGGTTGAGAACGCACGTGATGGGTGAAGTGGCACATGACCGTGCCAACTATGAAGGTCACTACAGTCAGTAGTGAGTTAGGTCACTGCGATGGCAAATAAAACGGTATTTTCGGGAAATTGAGTTCTTCCCAGACAAAAGGAATCCGCCGTATCAGCCACAATCAAACGGCTAGGTGGAGTGTTTTGTCAACATGTTTAAACGGACAATCCTGAAACGCAAGGGGGAAGGGACTACGCCGGAAACAACCAAGACGTTTCTGATGACATACGGAGCAAGCCCGCACCTCAACTAACGAGTCTCCGGCGAAGACACTGATGCACCGGAAAATCCGCCTGCCCGTTGACGTTATACACCCAGCTCTACGACTACAATCTGTGCGAAACAGGCGCAAGGAGCAGCAGTTCAACCGTCGTCATGGAGTGACCAATCGTACGTTTTCCTTAGGTTAGTTCATACTCGCGAAGGATTACTGTGATGATGTTGAGAAACGGACCGCAGGCCGCATACTACGACAGACTGGTCGAATCTCATACGACGTGGGAGTGCAATCTTCCATATGGATTCGCCATGCAAATCAGCTGCGTCTTCCTTTTCAACCAGTGACCATCCCGTCCAGTCCAGTCATTCCACTGGATATTCTCTTGGATACATTCGTGCTACCTCAAGATGTTTCGGTTGCTGCTTCAAATCCGGAGACACATCCTCCAAACATCTACACATCCATAAGATGGACAGATAGTTCTTGAAGACAAGCTGTGCACATGAAGGTGAACCTTCGACAACGAACCTACGAGCAATAAACGCGAGGGGGTATTAGGTGGACAGCCACCAAACAAACAATTGTGGTTATTTACTGCACCTTTACATTGCTTTTTCGTTTGCATTGTAGCTCATCAATGGTGCTTTATTTACTGTGAACCAATCATTCTATCTCATCACTCTCTGAGCATTCATTATCCAACGTATTTTCCGATCAATAAACATTCCATCAAGATTCGTTTGTCTTCTCTGTTCGGGTCGTGGGACTGAATATACAATTAGCTGATCTGTTCAAAAACTCAGGGACATAACACGCTCAGAGTGCTCCGTTCACCGCTTTGACCCCCTAGATTTATTATAGATGAATGTGCCATCCGCCTTGCTGATAGCTTTCACTGACAGATGGTCGCCTGGGACCAGCAGTACGGATAAGCCTAAAGAGCCTGCCGGTGTTCCCTGAAGCAAAAGCAGTCTCCATTTCCTTAACTTTCTCCATAAACCAAGCCTCACAACCACGTTTCAGCTTCCTATGGATATCTCTTCTAGACTTGTTATATGAACTGTCAAGAGGAATGTGTTGTCTAGCTTCTAACAACTCCAGGGATTTCTCCGAGCCCCAATGTCTGTTCAACCCAAGTACTCCCAAGCCGCATGAAACAGTACCTGCTTCATACATTGCTTGTGAGACCTCGGTCCAACAGCTATTTGGATCTTTGGAGCGAGAACCACTAAGGCTGTCTTCTGAACCAATTTAATAGTTATGCTTCACCGACGATATAGCCAATTTTTTAACAGCCATCCGTTACAGTCCATAAGGTCGCTGACCAGCAAAGGAATGAAACAGCACAGTATCAACGCATGATCTGGATTCAAGTATATGCAACAATATGAACGACAACTCTTAATAGGGCCCCGCCACCTATAATAGCTATGTGATCTACCTGAGAGCAGGTATGATTCACAGGAGGAGGCGTCAAGTATAAAAATGATGCGCACGATGCCTAAAACTAATGTTGGCTAAAAATATCCTATATTCAGCACAAAGTTGCAACAGCCGCCAGCTATTATCCGAGCAATATGATGCTATCTCAAACCTGCAATCTACACAAGAGTCAACCTCACCAAAGTGGCCGATCCGGGTGTTCACATCTCTGGTCATGACTACGTTAGAACAATGTGTCGACCGAAGGAGAGCGGCCAGGTTCGAGCGAAAGGCGTTCTTGACACCTACATCACTACAGTCAGTTGGAACATGAAAAAACATAATGAAAAGATTTTTGAAAGTTTTGCGTCTAGGGCTGACCTTGATAGAACTTGCTAAGTGGACGGCATAGAGTTTAATGCTAACAGAAATTTAATCCACTAGTGTGGAAACTACCGTTATGCTGAGGGCTGCATCTGCTCCAGCCTGACCGGCAGCAGTAGTCGTGGAGTCACCCGAAGTGCACAGCCAGTATCGAGTAGACAGTGCGGATGCCGTCAGTTCCTGGATTCTAGTCTACGAAACACAATAGACATCGAAATTTAACGTGTCTAACGCTCGTGCGAGAGCGATATGTTGACCTATCTGTTAGATGAATGACGCCCAATTTTTGAGCAACAAACCATCCCTATTCACTCTCGGCTGATCATTTGTCTGTCGATTATATAACAGGGGCCACCCACCGAAACTGGAAGTCAAATATAACAGACCAGAGTGTAGACAGCCTTTTTTCATTACTCGGAATTCTCTCCAGTAACTCCATATCGATTTTTAAAGCTTACTTTCATCATCATCATCATCATCATCATCGTAGACAGCAATACACCAGTGGTTCACACTGCTTCGATCAACATTTATTACCTCAGTTCGGATACTGTACCTTTTTCCACATTCCAGCCACTAGCTGAGGGAAGTGAGATTCTGTACATCCAGATTTGCAATTCTCACATGTCCTTGTTTCTACCATCAGTCCAGTGTTTCACTCATCTGGAAAACATGGGATTCCAGGTTCTTATCCGCGTATCAATCACCGAACTTCTGAAATGTGTTTAGCATGACCGATTGCCAACTCCGATTTGGATGTACACTTTGGTCGAATTTTAATTGCCAACAGTGTGAGCTGCATATCAAAGTGAAGGACAGAGGAAATTTCCGTATTGGATTACTCAGTGACAACTGTGAGTTCATTGTTTATGTCTGTAGTTTCATATGAGTGAGTGGTGGAAGGAATTAAGAAGCCACAGCCTCTGGCTCCGCTTTTTCAGACAAGGTATCTCGAGGTTATAGGGATAGTTACACGTCGTAGCTTTTACTGATGATACCAATATTTGTCTGTCTCTACTATACACACGTCAATATGCAGGTGAATATGCGCGACGGCAAGGTATGAGCAATTCGGTAGACGAACATAGGCACGCGGCCATGTGCAGTAAGGCATGTTAGGACCTAAGTCAAGAACTGGAAAACTGACCCAGGCGAACGTTGAAGGCAGCCATTGTTGCAGCACTCAAAACGTGTTCAGGCAGGAAATTCCAGCCTTTGTAGACCCATATCGAGAATTTCTGGCTAAGCTCAAGCCTGCTGGTTATTATAACGAGTGGACTGTAAGTAAGCTAGTATCCACATGGGTCAGTAGTAGGGATATGCATGAGTGGTTTGGTATCTTCGTAATTATGAGTGGTAATATTAGGTCATCTCTCTATTTGCGGCGTTTTAGGGATGAAACCTAGTTCATGAAGCCGATCTAAGTAGGGTTTCACACTCAACACCCGAAATGCCTTCGTCGCACGCATCTAGATAGTTTCTAAAATTGGTCCTCTTGCAAGTAAAAAGATCAGATTAGAATCACTTACTGGTGGTGTGAACGGATGGGACTGTCAGAAGGGTTTTTAGAATTTACCTAAGTAAAGATTCAGAAGAGCTAGTGAACCACTTACGTATATGTTATGCACGACCGGCTAAGAAGGAAAGCATGCTGGACAGAAGAGAAAATGATTTGATAAGAAGTGATTGAAGATGACATGCACTAATAAGCACCCTATTATCTTGTACGGAATGCTAGTAAAGCTGACTGGTCGATCGCTGACCGAGGAGTGCCGATTTCCCGCTTCAAAGGTAGATATGACTATCGCCTCCTTCCATGCACTACGGAGAATGCCAGTCCGCAATGTGTTTAAACAGTTTATAAAGGGATTCTGTCAGACTAACAGCTGCTTCTTTAAGAATTCTGGGATATGTGGTAACGAACAGCTGCCGGAAGTTTTGCAGCAGTAGGATAGGGTGTCAGTGTGAGGTTTTAGACTGCCGAGTAATACTCTCTGAATAACTCGACCGCAACTAAGCAGTAACAGTGCTCATTGTTCATTGATAGAAGCTGACTGTGTGAGCCTGTTCACCGAGCGTCTCGATACCGGAACAGCGCGCTAACGTATGCACACACAGGAGCCACTTAAAAGCCGCATCAATATATGCCAACACCACCTGAGCTGGAAGCTCAATAAAAATGTTGACTGCCCGTCGAGACAGACGAAATACAACGAAATCGTCCCAGCCGCTGTTTGAAAGTCCTGTTACCAAGATTGGATGTAATCCAGCGAAGAACTTCTCCTTGGATGCCATAGGCTTCTAGGTTATGTACAACAGGACCGTGTGGGACA
>LUCH01000937.1:0-22947 GCA_013368495.1 Paragonimus heterotremus | reverse complement strand
GTTTCATTCACATCTGTTTCGTTTAATCAGCTGGCGATCCGGAATCGTCGCAACCGGTACTGTTTTTAAATCTCGGCATGCCCTCTGTTGTTCTGGCTGTTTGCGAGTTACGTAAATGTTTTACTTTGGTAGATATATGCACAAATAATGTACATATACGTTTAAAAATAATAATTCTCGGCAAAATGTGCTCATTTATCTTATAAACAGCCAACGGTATCGCTTATTAGAACATGGACTGTACTGCAGCTCTCAGAGTGTTTTCTGAAAATCATGATATTCAAATATTCCCGAAGTTGCGGGAGGTGTCGCAAAGGCACACGTAGGGCGTTCGTGTTGGCTACACCCATGGGATCAGCCAAGGGTCGAAGAACAATTTTTGAATGCGCTAGGTTAATACGATTTGTTTAGATTCATTACTAGTGTAAAAATTACGAGAGACGCGGGGTTGTACTCAGGGGTTTGCGACAAGTTTTGTGAGTTAACTGTTGTCAATTTTAATGACTTAGTTCCCGCCGCACTTGTTACAACTCATGGCTTTATGTTGTACAAAACAACATTTTGCACTGTGAGCTGTTTTGAGTTACAACAATGGCTTGACGGCCTGGTGTACGAGTGCCAGCCCACGTGCCAAGGACTCTTTGGGAATCAAGTCAGCTATTTTAGGGTCCTGGTCGTGTACAGTTCACCAAATGTTGAAACACAATGTTAGAATGTGAAACAATAAATGAAGTATCCTGCGTTTTCGGCCGTACAACCTACGTTATCCATGTGACCGAACATCATTTCAGTCTTTGAAAACATGATCGAGTTTTTTGCTTATATAGGCCCAAAATATGAGAGAATAACATGTGGCGCCACTTCTGTGACACTGAATTCCATTACATCTTACCGCTAATTACGCGGATTAATACGGATGCACGGTTCTGTCGAATTTTTACCAATATATACGCAGCTGAACCGGCGCATAATTTTGTTTACGCCTTTGGAAGAGTAAAGCGAAAACCGATGGACAATAGAATTGAATGATCTTAAGGCGCAGAATTCATCACTAATTTGCAGCAACTTTGGAAATTTAGAACCACAGTTATCTAAAGTGGTTACGCAGACCTTCGATCTACAGATAAAATTGATCTGTGCTGGCTGGTGGGACTGGGACTGTTCTTTTTCGGAGTTTTCAACGCACTGATATACCAAACGGTTTGGATGATGTTTACAGAAAAGCGTTGTTTTGTGAAGCCCAACATTCCAGGCCTGCATTTACGGACATTGGTTGCGACCATAAGTCTATGAATTTCAGCCAATATTCTACAATTTCTCACCCTTTTGATCATTGACAACCTATATCAACTGACAAGCATATTTGCAGCGCATTTATTTTGTGATTAGCTTTTCCAAGGTTCGTCTACTGGCGGGAGTAATCATTTTGAATTCTGCCACTTTTGACCTCGTATTATGTAATTCGTTTCCGGTGTAGACTAGAATTGCGAACGACAGTTTTTGTCACTGCAAGTATTCTGTGGCATTATTTCTGATAACGGAAATATTCGAGTTTTTTTAAATCTAACTCTATACTTATATTATTCCATCATTAACTTCTACAATTTTTCGTTTGTTCTCTCGTGGACATCCAGTACACCCTGGTTAAAAAGTGTTTAATCACTTCAAGCAGAATGAAGCCGCGTATGTCAGTCCAAGCTATTTGCTATCGTGTCTTTTATGATAACCGAGTTGTTCCTATTCTACTCTAACGCTAACATTTGTATGGTACAAACTTACCCTCCAGATGTCACCATGATGTCTTGGGCTACAGTTACACACTACAAATTAGTGAGCGTGTTCAGTAATGATCCCAAAGAATGGGAGAAAATGTCGGCAGGGAGTGAAAGTTTTATGGATGTTATCCTAACAACCGAGAAGGTTGAAGGGAACTCCTGATGTATGTAATTGTAATTACTAAATAAAATTTTGCAACGCTGTTGAAGCACCCCTGTTTGCGGTTCTGGGTTTTTACAATGATTGTTAACAACTGGGGTATTTTGCGCCATAAAACCCGGGGCAAAACACAAGAAGTGTAGTTAGATAGCTAAAGCAAATAATTGTGACCATAGTTTGCTTGTAGCCTGAGTTTCATCTGTGTATCACAATTTGTCCCTTTGTTACCCTCAAGTAACACTCAAACTACGCTGAAGCCACATTCGGACTTCATCTAGACTGCACTTGTACTGATTGAGAAGCAACAATTCAGCCCAGGGTTTCCAAAACTCGACCGATTAAATCACAAATTCCCCGAGTCTTTATCCGTAGCACTTTGTGTGCCTTCTCAGGAGGGCCCTTGTGGCTCTTCGTAGAGCAGCCTCAAGTACGAGCATATCCATCTGAAGCTGGGAAACAGACTATAGCGTCATTCTCCAGATGGGCTCGTGACGATAGACTTTTATCGATCATTTGGGTCAAATGACCGTCCACCGACTGGAACAAGTATAGCTTCGAATATATAGGTGAGGAGTTCGCGAAATTAGCGTAATTGTGGTTGCCGCAGAACACATTGGATCCCTTGAACTTACTGGACTATTTCTTGCACATTGTTTGAAAGGGTTTCCAAGGGGGCTTTTAATACAGACTGAAAAAAACTGAGGAAACTTCACTAGGGGCAAAAGCAGTTATCTACGTAATTAGATAACCTACGCAACACGGTTCTTCACTTTACGGTCAAAGAAAATGGGACATTTGATGGAAATTTAGGCAGTGCACATAAATGTGTTTACCACGGCAATCAAGCCACATAATCTCATGCTGTATGGTATTCGTTATTTTTTTACTTGTGTCAACTTTTGGGTTCACGTTTTGAAACGTTTACCTTTTCCCGTTTGTTTGAATCCATCCCTGCCAGTCGCGTGCAGTTCACGTTGATCGACTGCAACAGTTAGCTGTTGTATGGTTGAAACCACTTCAGTTCTAGACTGTGTACATTAAGCGCTTGGCTTACTAGACGTCAAGTTCATGTTTATGAGCAATTCGTCGTTGAAGATTCTTGTCGTCGCCCCGTCTTTCGGGGAAATGGCACACCTCGGTGACTGCTGCCCATAGCACATTACACAACCATTGATGCCGGTAGATTGTGAGAAACTCTTTTTTGGTATCCTTTATTTCACGCTTACAATAGACTGCATTCAACATGAAACGAAATGCCACCGTTCACCCTTAACACTCTTCCGTAAGTTTGAAGAAGTTTATGCGGCTTTCATTGAAAATTTTCTTCTGTAATAAATGCCGGGCACCTAGTTGTTATACTTTAAGAGGAAGTAAACAATACTTGGTAGGTATTACAAGAGGTTTTGACGGGTAATATAGAATAATACCTATTTAACCAACATGCGTCGTAGTCATAACCGTGATTAGCTTTTAGTTGTTCATTCAGTTCGGATCACCGGTGTACATCCATCTACACTGCAGATGTGCATCCATTGTAGTGCGGATTATAAGCTGTGAGCACCTCATCTGACGCTAACAGAAATCTGTGTTTCAGTGGCAATACAGTAAGTGTAGCATACCAAATGAACACTGTTTTTCAAAGTTTAGCACTTCCTTGTTGTGCGGGCACTCAAAGTTTTCTCCTCTTCCATTTCAGGTCACCGGTATATGTGCACTTACATTGCAGGTCCTCATGCTTGGTGAGACGGGGTATCACTCACAGGTATATTGTCTGGCTTCAACTGGCATTCGTGTTTTAACTAGGCTATTTTGAGTGCGGCGTACAGATCGTGGCTGTCATTTAAACTTTCGCTCACTTCAAAGTAACTCGGACGCTTTCGTACGCATTTTGGTTTGCACGCGCAGTCCCGTTCATTCACTTTGGTTTATTGACAGTCTCACTTACAATGTTCAGTCTATTGTCTTGCAAGTGATCTCTGACGATATAAAATCAAAATCGCCAACAAAGATCATCGAGTGGAAACCTGCTTTACGCGGTCAACGGAGTGCGCGCAAGGAAACTATGTTGTTCATTAAGGATGGACGTTAAGTCTGCATGTGTGTGAAACGTTGCGTCCTTTGTCGCCAATATTCATGATTTTGCGTGTCGTCCAGTGGGCTACTGAGGGAGGTAAGGTAACTGGAGTAACACAATCGGACGAACTGATATACTGTCGCGTGGCAACCGAGAAAAACAATGAAGTCGGTCGTGTGAGTGCATTTTCTTGTAGGAAAAGTTTTTTGAATCTGGAACCATTTTGTATTTATGGAGCCTCTAGTATGTCATTTCTTTTAGCTTCCACTATCCCCAACATTTCTTTGGGATATTTCAGTGAAATCTGTGGTGCGTGTAATTAGAGAATTGTAAGCGAAGTGTTGCCACGGTAATGCAATGGCACAAAGTAGAAAAAAGAATCAATCAGGCGGTACTTCGCAAGTGGTTTATTTGTGTCGTGTGCCGGCAGCACAAGCGGAATCGTTTTATAGAGAGGAGATTCTGCGGGTATTTTGAACATGTTCATACACGTTACCCGTGGGTTCAAGGAAAATTCGAGGTCCCTCCGTCCACCACAAAACGTCGCCCTCATTCAGTTTCGCAAACGGCCAACCATATTATTTCCAGCCAAACGGCATAATTCGTAATATCGCGGGCCACCCGCCGTATGAGAGCAACTGAAGGTGCACTGCATTCAAGTTATCCACCCCATGTTCATAAATCATTACAATCCCGGAGAGACTAGTAGAATACGAATAAATCAACACAATTTACGAAACGTTTAGGTCATGTAAGCCATCACGTTGCAGCAAGCCACAGGACAAAATTGTGGCCCATGCAGCGCACACAGTGGCTACAATCCTCCGGTTAACTGAACATCGGTTGAAATGTGGAGGATTTCCAAAGAAGAAGCACTCAACCAGTGAGCATGGAGGAAAGTAAGTCTAAGTAACGGCCACAAAGCAAAAGGAACAGCAACCCAACGAACAGATAATGTCGGTAGTCTGTTACCACTACAGCAGACATCACAATATTTCTTCAGAGTTAAAAAGTGTAGGAAGACAACAGATGTATGGGGTTTTCTGACGGATATTCTAAGTGTCGGACGACCGATTTTTCATGTTGAGCCTTTCCATATTCTCCGCTGATCTCTGGAATGGGAGCAGGAGGAGAAGCTACGTGAAGAAAGTAACAAATCTTGGTGTGTTTAGTTCACTGTGTTATTCTATTTCGTGAAACTATAGCTATCCTCCATGTCCAGGTGAGCGATTTCTAAGGAAGTTTCTTCCCCGTTTGGGGTCTCAGCACGCACAGACGATCTCGGAGCTTCAGTGTTGGCAACGACTTTGATCGACAACGGTAGTTTGGCCATATTTTGTGTGACTGGTTTCGTCTATTTAAAACGGGCTTCAAAAGAGTGCACACTAGGTTACTCTGGGTCCTCGAAAAACACTTAGTGTCCGAGAGAACCTGTTAGACAACGTACCGTCCGACCATTTCCGGCGAAGTTTGGATGGCGTGCCAGCTAGCGGAACTGGAATATGAGGGTACACGGACTGTTTCGGTGCCCTATGAGTCCCCCGACCAAAACAATCACTTTGGTACTGTTGAAAGCCGGAAAATGTACTTCGGCAAACTGATGCGCCATTCAGGGGACATATTATAATTTTGCGACGTATTCGCCGAACAAAAAGGGCTTATCCGAGAAACCGTGACGGTCAGTTCGACTGACAGCCTTGGCTCTCCTCAGATGACCATATTGTGCATGGAAGGAGGGTTGACTTTATGAGCCGTCGTTCAGTAAGCTAAATGGCAGTCCGTAGATGCGACATTTCAATCTCATGTAGTCGTTCCTTCTATGTACGGTTTTAACAATGCTCTAAGGTATTCAGTAGTGCGTTCTGGTTACCAAGACGGTGCCACGACTCTACAAAAGCGGGACAGTCAGGATTGACGACCTGATCGGAAGACAACTGCGTTAGATGCTTCCAATATTCACTTCAGTACCCAAAGGTCTTCATGGTTGCGGCTGAATCTGCAGCAGGAAACAAAAATAAATTCGCGGCACTCGGTAAAGTACTAAACGATAACAAAAATGCACCTGTTTTGCGGGTGGTCTTTGGCAGTGGTCCAAAGACATCAATTCTAACGAATCTTTTAAGGTATCTGGTTATTGTTAGCTGAAAACGTGACTGGTGAAGTATACGAAGAAGTTTCGTGCATATACATTTCTAGCACTAATTACAGATACTAAGAATAGCCTCTCTTTGAGGTGGACACCGAAAACTTTGGCTAATAGCCTCATTAATCTTTTTGTGAGTGGTGTACCCCAATTAGATGCACCCGCGTCTCAATAATTTTGACAGAGGAGCAAAAATTCTTGTTATGATTATAGTCGACTTTAGATTAGAACATTGCTTCCAACAGTGGTGACATTGGCTACACAGGCCAACAGGAGGTTCCTTTATCAACTCGTGAATGTCATTTAGGCAATGGTATGCTTTACATTGTAACTTCAGAGACAATTTGAATATTTTTCATATCCAGGTCGTTCCCTTGAGCTTTTGCCGATGCGTCCGGCCTAGGACCTTTAGAAGTGATCGTAGTACACGGGTTTTTGTCAGAATAGGCAAACCCTGTGAGATCCAGTGAGCGGATGAAGCAGCACATTGGCATAAGTATGATACCGTCCTGGTCGGCGCAGTTAGTGGTGCCTAGAGTTACAATGTTAACTGTATTTGACCACATGCGGTTTGCAACATATAGTCCAGGTTAATGGTACTGAGAAATGTGAATAAAGTTTGCATTTAATAAAAACATTGACAAACGGTCAACGGATGCGCCGTTATCCATGATGCGCTCTGTCTACAAGTTGCGGCTGCAGGTGTACAGTATGGTACTAATGAATTTACCTTCAAGAAAACCACACAGTTCAGAATAAATTGCTAACTCTGATCCACAAAACAGCCATTGGAATCCCAACACTCGTGGAGATTTTGAGGGGAACATAAGTGTACATATGTACACGTAAACAGTTCGCAACTGAATGAACTGGTGTCAGCTGTAACCTATCACAAAATACTGGGCTTATTTAATTCGTTCTAGAAGTAATCCTGTGCAAGATAAAAGGTGCGATATAAAAGTCACGCACTAGTAAACCATTACTTAATTTCCAGTTGACAACGGTTGGTTAACAAATAAGGTTCATATCAAACAGAGGTGCTGTTTCACTAGTTCATTCAAAGCTGTAAAACCTATGCTACTAGGCCCCTCCCCGAATCCTATACAGAAAAGTACAAAATATAAGGACCGTCATCGGATCGTTCGCCAAATGTTCCACTTCACATCAAGTGACGCGTAAACGTGTGATCAACTTAACGTCTTCCTCAATATCCGACAGGAGAAATAATAAGTAATCTCTGAAACGGTTAATAAGACTGGACTCAGTACGGTGCCAGTTGGACAAGTATACACGAAACTGAAGTCTCCCAATTTGAAAGTGGAAGGCCTGCAAAATGTTAACAAAGGGTACGCCCGTAAAACAAAATGTTCAACTAGGCAAATAACAGTAATGTGGGACGACAAAACAAAACTAAGCTGACGTAAGCAAACGGTCACTGTCAACATCTGAGACAAACGACAACTGTCGGAGCGATGACTAATAGAAATTATAGGTGACTAAAAGAGAAACCTGGAAGAATATCGCCAAATAGTGGCACCAACAATTTCACGGAGATCTAACTAAATATCGGCGAGGTAAACAGCAGCTGTAGCTAAAGGAAGAATATAGGAGGTTAACGGAGTCCGTTTAAGAAGTGAAACAGAACATAGGGCACATTTCAACACCATTCAAACCGAGGACAACATTCTCAAGAGTAGTCCAACAGACCTTCGCAAAATCAGCATCCATATAGCTATGGAGGCTGGGAAATTGTCGATGTACTTTTGGTCGTCAGGGCCAACATAGAATGGTTTTATATTCATTTTCCATTGGTACCCCTAAAACGTTACGAAACTAAGCAGTCTCGTAATAAGTGATCAGGTGACTCACCGGAGAACTTGCGATGAATGCACTCATAAAATGTGGAAATACGAGCAGTTACCTATAACGATTGGTTTTCACATAAACGGTGAGAGGCACTGTTATCGCCAAACCTGCACCTTAGGAACCTTTTCAACGTGTCCCGAACAACTCATTGAAACTGACTACTCGCAGTTTATAAACTGCGTGGAAGGTGATCATATTATTTTTGAAACGATACACAAACAAAATAACAGCCGTAACCATAACTGACGAAGGTGTGTTTGTGTCGCGTTATTTAACCGTCGGCAGTCCAATTTCAACCACAGGCGTTTATATTTTTCCACCAGGGCGACCGGCGATGTCCATGATGACGTCCATGGTTCTGTAAAAAGTTTTCACTGGGGCATAGCTTCAGACTCTTCAAGGGGCCGTACAGGAACTCGTTGTGGAAGATGGTTGGCAGAGTAGACACTGTGTGAGTTGGACCATCTCTCACTTTAGTTTACCGAAAATAGCCCCCTCAGTCGAACATCATCGCGGCTCTGCCAACAATTGACCGAAGCTGGGAGTGGCTACGCAATGGTTGCCAAAGTAACTGTCTGCCTTGAGCGTCTGAAGATCGTCGTGAGTTTGATGGTGAGTTTGTGGTCACGCTCTCTGTGATCGTTTATTTTCTCCCCGTTGATCTTCCTTCTTACGTTCGTAATCCTTCTGGCGGTGATTGAAGGCCATCCTTACAAAGACTGGCACGATCATCCGAATCACGCACGCGGAAAATAACTCCTCTTACAAGTATAAGACTCGATATATTACTGAAACTTCATATCGTTCAAAAGCCGAAGCTTATTCTTGCGCAGTATGACCTTCTTCACTTCCAACGACTGGGCCCTTGTTCGCGTGTGCTTTGGTTTCAGTTGAGCTTCATTTTTTCGCCATCGCGCGACTTGTATTTTGTCTTGTTCAGGTGAATCGATGAAGTCGGAGCCTGTAAGTTTGGTGGATTTAGTACCGGGGTTTGTTGTTATTTTCCTTCCATTTGATTTTCACTATTTTTTTATACCTTGGCGCCCTATTAATAAGAGGCTCGCCGTTACGACCATCTTCTTATTAAATATGAATCGGCTGCTCAGCTGGCCCGGAATTTGTGGACGTTCGTTATATCACAGACGTGAACATTCCAGGTCCAACCCATCGACGGTCCTTGCGAGTACATTGAGAGTATCGCAAAGAGTCATTTACTCAGCTGGGTTAACACCAACTGTGAAGAGTACTCTAAAAGCGACACAATCGGCATCAGGTCCCCCATTTGATTTTGATATCCAACGTCGCGCCATTTACCTTATGACTCTTCCATTTTTATACGTTTTCACTTCATGGCGCCAGTGGGCTCTCCACAGTAACTATAAGTGCACCCTTCAATTGCACAGTTCCTCCGTGGTCAGGTCTAACTACAAAGCCTACTCCGGATTATTGCCGAGCCAAAAAACCGCAGTCCCATCAAGATAATAGCCAGCTCTTGCATATCTCTCATAAATTTCGCCATTTACTTTTAGATTGGCGTAATCTTCTCCATTGCTCCATTTGTCCTGCAAATTTGCCTTGACTTTAATCGGACCACTACATCTGTTGTCGAATTATGCTTGGTATACCGCGATATTCTTTCTATCACCAATGTCGCTCTGAACACCGCTTCCTACCGTTAAGTACTGTCTCAAAGAATATTCAGAATACTTCAGCACATTGTTTTCAGTATTTTATTTCTATTTTGTCACACTAACTTATTGTCCTCACTGCTCACTCCAGTGGTGAAACTTCAAGAAGTTGATTTACTAACGTCCTTAGATTTTTGCTCCACTGACTTTAAACCACCGCACGCTCTCAGCAGTAAGGCATGAACTATAGGCTATGTCTTGTCAATCGATCCCAAGATTATACGGAGGCAACACTAAATTTCAACCACCTTGCTTGGGAAACTTGGCTACCGTGAGGGCAAATTCTTCCCCGGTTTGTCAATTGTAACTTGATCGTCACTAAAAGCTATGTGAGTTACAAAGATGAATGAGATTAATTCATTTTGTCTTCCCGATGCAAATCAGTCATTTTAAACTCCCGCCGGCCGTGATTAGGCGTTCAAATCGTTGGTCGAGTTCAAGGACTTCTCGGCCAACATACATTACCTCATGTGCAATGTGTGTTTTCACACTTCGTGTGCGGGTTTCCAAAGTCCTCTTGATGTGACAGTCAACCGATACTTGTTTGACGATTAATCTGCTAAGCTTGCCATGTGGTTGTCCGCACCGTTGTTTACAGCGTTGACATGCCGTCTTTCTCCTGAAGCAGTTCAAAGACATAGGACAACCTGGCAACACGGTCCAAAAGCTAGCGTTACTTCAACGGCTAGCCGTGTTTGTTTATTGTGCACCCGACAACATTGGTCAGTCAAACTCGTCCAGTATATTCTGTGTTGAACGCAAACACACTGTTACACCTTATCACTCTCGCGTTTTGGAACAGTCATTGGCTACAAACACAGAAAACTCGAAAATCCGTGAGGTTCATCGAGGCTTGCTCATCGTAACATAGTTATGAAACAAAACGGAAATGGCGCATCGCCGTACCTCGAATTCGCAAAACCAGCTAAACGTTACGCGGTCCCATTAAGAGGATTTTTGATCGCAGGACGAGTACAGCTCCACCCAACAAACGATTTATATATTATTGGATGTTCTGACACCACGGCAGCCTAACGCCATACTCAACCAGCTTCCGCTGTCCTTGTTAGTGGTCCGCAACTGTCACTTTCATCGCGCAATCCGGACTTTGATAGGCCAAAACATCTTGTCACTCAGCATTTTCTACTCAGATATATTTTAAAAATTATGATTTATTATATCCAGTTCTGATACAATGCCGACAAGACGGCAGAACGATTCGAACGTCATGTGCCTGAAGAGTTCGATGCCCCTAGATGGGCACCAGAATTAGCGAATGTGAATCTGGTAGCCCGTCAGTGGGAGGAGGGTTGTGATGATAATTCGTCAAAAACCCACCGGGTTTCTCGTCGAAATCAGCCATTCCAACGAGAATGTTTCCACACAGATGTCCCTCTATTTCTTTTTACAGTCAAATACGATTTACACCTTCACAGGTTCATTCGGAGTAAATGTCGTGTGATAGGGTTCGTTCCACCGGCTCTGAATCTCATCTCCATTGGTGTCAACTCTCGACGTATTACCTCTGACCTTCTGTGCCTTAAAAATATCGTTATAGTTATACGTCACTAAGGTGTGGCAGTGCCTCTTCCGACTAAATTCACGAGTTTTGTAGCCATCTATCAGTTATCAGGAAGGTTTACACCGTCAGACCGTCAAGGCTAGCCGACCTCATACTGACCAACATTGAGCGTAGCAGTGATCTCTGCAATATGCGTAGCTCGTCTATTATCCCAAGAGTTAGCAGCTGCATCGAACAAACTACGATCTACAAACTCTATATGTAACATGCGTTCAAACCATCGTTCTAGCTCGGAATCATCTAACCAGTGGACTTAAGCCTTGCGGTTTTTTGGCGGTGACATTGGGCCACGCAAAGTTCAACTCAAGATGAGCTTAACAGCGTATGGCTGGCACCTGGCCCTTCCCGCTTATTCATTACCAAATGTGTATCCAACACATCGCAGCCTACAGGTAAGCCGACGAGATGAGGAGCAGACCGGTTAAGCATGGCCGTCGCTGAACGTCCTTCTAGGATATGGTTTCCGCTCGCTCAACCTGAGGACACTTGGCAGTAAAGATCTTTTCGAACCTGACCCTACTTCCATCATTCAAAGACCAATTTTCCAAACTCAGTTTTTGACATTTGATGTCCGTCTTATTCAATTTATGATTGCTTAGCGTTCGCTCGCTTGCTGACAGTCCTTGTCTTCCAGATATATAGTCATCTATGAGGGTGGATTCAGAGCCGTTATGTGGAAAAGCGTATGTTTTAACCGTTCGGACTGCCCCAATTAATCTGACAAGGAGGAATCCAAAACAATCCCCTCTGACATGGGTAGAGGTAGCTCCAAAGTTTGACTGCTTCACGTTGAGTTCAATCTTCAAGGGCGTTGGGTCTGCGTGCATCAGGTCGTGGCGTTAGCCATCACATGGGAGCTGTGAACACTGTACATGGAATCAGCATCAGCTGGCCACGTGATCTGACAGTGAACAAACAAAGTATTGTTGACTTTTCCGTGGAAGCGCACGTCACTCTCTTATCGATATGTTCTCAAATCGGTGGCACGTCGGCTAATCATCATAGTCACCACATACTGCACATTGGTGTGGCTTGTTTACCACTCCGACGACGATTGGTGCACGAGGAAACAGTTAAAAACCATCGGAGAATAGCGCAAGCTGATTTCAACTGATGCAGTTCTGGACTGATTGCGCGATGGGTTGGCCATGTACGTTACTGGAAACCTAAATTCACCTCTCTATAAACTCGGGCAGGTTTTTGAAAAAAGGCTTTCTGCCGATGTTTATGGCAGAGTCAGCTACCTCTGCTCACTTTTTTGCAAGAGGTCGGGGAGTCTATGTAAAATACATGGAAGGTTGATTGGGCAATTTAACTCGGATGGATGAGTCGGTTGGGACAATGTCGACTGGCATCTTTTAGTCAGAGCGGCTAAACGTTGAAGGCCCTTAGTTTCTCCCACAGAAAGCCTTGGGCCGCTTGATTCATCCCTTTTGACAGCCTGAATAGTTTCACGGGGCTTTCTAAGTTGTGGGCTTAGTAGTTCGGCTGCGTGAGTAAATCCTATTTCACTAGTTCGGAAGCTGGAACCTTACAATTATAAATCAGGCAGTACAACTTCTGTCTTTTGTTGTTTGATCCGTTGGCCACGGTAATCCCAAACTATCGAACGGCGCTATGGAACTTAATTGGCAACCCTTCAAAGGGTTCTTGCTCGGTTTTTGACAAGCCCAACTGATAACTAAGTCGCGCATTCATTGCCTCATACAGCTTTCTCAGAACCCATAAGTATGAGGTCCATGTGGCCGGCTGAAAGGGAGCACACTTGAACCAGTCCTCTCATTGGGCTTAGTAAACACAAACATATCTTCTAGCCTCTTGAAAAATTCTAGCTGTGCCCTCACGAACCTTAGCTCTTTTTCTCTTGAAAGCATATCATCTTCGAGGCGCACGTAGTCCGTCAACAAGTACCGCCCAGGTGAACATCGGGTTGCAGCTGGAACAAGGATAATGGGGTCGGATACACTCTTCGTCTTCTCCAACGGGGCTGCTATCGCCCTTACCGTTGTCCCTGGTCATAGTCCCTGCTCAGCTCTAAGGGCATCAGGCATACCACCAATCCTGTGATGCAGCTAACTCTTCATCGTTCACACAAATTCTCCTATCAGGTTCAGGGAAACTTTCAGAACGAAATACCATAAGCAAAGAATGAACCGTAACAAAAAGTGGAACCGCTTATCAGTGTTATGACACCATCATCAGTGTGGGTCATCCGGAGATCAGCGGGCTATCCACCGGAGACAAAAGCGCAGAAGGAACGGCCAACAATACGGTTGTCTCCGGGAAATCTTCGGACGATTCGTAACAAGCAAGACGTCTCCGTGCATCATCAGCCACTGCAAGAGCAACCGATAACCTTAAACCAGTTGGCAGGTAAGCATGGTCTCCGTGAAAACGGAGTTATCGGTTCTGTCAAACCCGGAAGTCCAACAGTTCATCCAGCTACGCCATGTCTATCCTCAACGTCTGCTGGTAGGTTGAACCTAGAATAGTCATGTCTTCAATGTATCCAGCGTCCATAACTTCCTCGTCCGCTGAGCAACCGATTTGTACCTAAGAAAAAGACGGTCGTGAAGTCGATTTTCTTAATGATACGACTGACTTATGGCATGAACAACACTGAGGACGGAAACATGTGGGGAATGATAGGAGACTTGTATTTAAACGGTTGGAATGAATTCCTTCACTATCTTCAACTCCACTGAATGACTTCTTGCTGAGAATATCTGTCATCATCACGAAAGATACTTGACGTTCTAGTATCAATCAGTGATTGACTGAAACAAATACCTCCTAATGGTTGCTAAGCAGTTTGGGGCGACGTGTTTCGGTATGCTATTCTGTGTTAACGCCACGCGATCTAAATCGAGTTAAGAACAATATAGCAGAGTAATCAAAATTGATTCCTCGTGGTTCTGAATGATAGAGTGAAACACGTTATCCACTCTTAAGTTATGCCTTATGCACCAAAGCTGGGAACGGTCATCTGACAATGTCATGTGCAACCACTCTCGGTAACAACACTTCATCGTCCGATATATACCCGAAGTCCTAAGAAATGAGGGAAAGTGTATAATTTTCCGGATAAGGAGGCTAGAAACGTCGTTATACATGTTTACCTGTCGAATGTTATCATTCTTGTTGAAGAAAGAGAGCAGCATGGTGTAGTCGAAAAGCTCCATCCACCAATATCTCCGAGACTCTGCAACACTGAACATTCTAAGGTTAGGGGATCATTTATTCCGCTTTGGCACCTGAAAAAGCGGACGCATTTATAAAAACTGAAACAGTGGATTGGCGCTCACAGTTGGTTATGTTTGCAGAAATGGTAGATGTTGCAACATAAAACTAGTGGTTTAGGTACTTATTCGATGAATTCCAATCTACTCTTTGATGCACTCCCTTACGGTTGGTTAGCCGTGGGTAGTTTGGATGAAAGTTCGAATTCAGTATTTCCAAAAATACATAAGAAACGAGGATTTGCACTGAAATGGCCGTTTCTTCTTTGGAATGACCTTCTAGCTGAATGGTTGCAGAATCCATGACTGCCTGACTGCCTGACGAACTGCGAAAATTCGACTGCTCGCAAAACGGTGAAAACATACTACGTTACCTCCCGATCAAACCTTGCTCACTTTCTGCTTGTTTACTCTTCAAGTTTTAATTCCCCTAAAAATGTTATCGGTGATAAAAACGCCTCATTGCCAAAGGAATGAGGTGAAAATTTCGCTCAGTTACCATACACGCTGTATATGACGCATGAACGAAACTTGCTGATTGACGCCTTCTGGTATACACAGTGCCGTCATTTTTAAAGAATCAGGATTTTGAAGACAATCACTTTATACTTTGTGAAACGGTAACGGGAAGTGGACGCACAACCTTCCTCGTGTATAAATTGTGAGTTAGGGGGAGGCGAGCAAGCCCGCTCGGAAGCTCACTAACCTGTCGCACTTCCTAAGATGAGACGGTGTGCTACGCCATTCACCATACGGTGTTGAATTATTCCCCCGTAAATGCATGCGCTCACACTTTGCGCTAATGGAGAGACGCGAATCCATTTGAAGTGTTTCGACGCTTTTGTTTGTGACTGACATGAAAATTACTCTCACCACCTCCGAGCCAAAGGTCGCATATCTGCCGCCGCAGCAGTTGGAGATATTGTAGATGCGACATCGTAATACTCACAGTATCCGAAGACAGCCACTTAGATATCACAAGCACGACGGACCTTGGTTCTGGTGTTCATGTTACCTTGATGGTAGAGGGACTGACTGCGGACTAGTCACAGTAGGGAGGACTGTTTGGATCTTCCGTTCAAGTAATTATTATGAGTCCATATCAAACTGGCAGCGTCATCGTTGGAAGTCTTTAATGGAGGAGGGACGCAACTGCACCGAAGTCATTCAAAGTGAAGGAACTGTAAGGTTGGAGACGTGTTTGTTACCGCTTTTGAGAACTATTCGCCTGTTCCCACTGTATTAATGTGTTTGAAGTATATACAAAATCCTGTGCTTTCCTTACCACCGGAATCATCTTTCATTCACTTATTGTTGCAATAATCATGATGGTAGTAAGTATTGTGATTGCTATTATCAAACACCGCATCCGTTCACATACACCTAATACTACGCAGCGGCAATGTGTAGACAACGACTTGTAATGTGACCGTTACATCACGCTGGAGACCACAACAAAATCATCCACACCGTGAGCAAATTTTACGGCAATAAAACGCAGAGAATACTATCAACCTCTACTTCGGATCAGCAAGTCACCATTCAGGTTGACAAAGGAACGGCTGCACTATTTCCATTGTCGTGTCGTTGCACTACCTGGACACTTCATATTAACGAACTGAAGCGTCGACGTTTTCAACAACAGCGTTTTCAACAACAATTAGGGAGCTTCCCTTCGCAAAAATTGGCGGTTTTACTTCCACGCGCTGGGTGCTGGCAGGGCAAATGAAGTGATTTGGAGATTCGTGAGAAAAAATCACGAAGAAAAATACCAACAGAAACTCTCTAACTTGGTGGTCATTATTGCTCTATATTCGTCCCTCATCATCGGAATTCCTGGAAACACAGAAGCAAGAGTAAACAAACTTCCAACAAGGTGGAGGTGTCTGCTTAACATGTGTCACTGCGATGCTACTTTAAAACGTTAAGCGGGATTTCACTGAGAGAGCGCAACAGCATTTGAAAGCAAACCTTGAGTATGTCGACAGCGCGACTACTAACCAAACAACTCAGAAATACGTGGATAAGAGATGTACTCAAAGTTGGGACAAAATTTCTGTGGAGTCTTCAAGCGTAAATATGAATTGCATGAGTTTTGGATAGAAATGTGACTAAATACAGCCAGATTTGATGGAAAAAACATGAGATTGCTGTAGCGTATTCCATATGGGGGAACAAGTTACGGTAAATGTCAGGTGCCACATCCATTTTCTGACTCACCCAAATGAAACGAATGAATTCGAAACTGTTCCAATCAGCTTCTGAAATTTTGACAGCGTATCCGATGTACACGTTGAAGCAGTTTACTTACGCTCACCTTGACATGATGACAACCCGAAGCAGCGCTGCCAAACAGCTGTCACACTCCACTGAGGATGTGGTGGCAATTGGAAGCCGTGAAAACCTACAGAGTGGACGCACTTCTGGACGGTTCGGTTCTGGAATGCTGCAGGCACGACACATCTAAAGCGGCCGGCTGAACTCAAAACCACGAGGTAAAGTCCTGATAGGCCATAAGTTTCGTATACTTGAAAATGCAAATAGAGTTCAGGTTAGTTTCCACGACGAAACGGCTTCAGCCAGAGCTTGCCCAGTTTCTTGCACCTGTCAGCTTTTGGGGGCGCCGAGTGCTAAAACGATAGGGAAAGAACTTATTCACTTCCGTGAATATTCGTGATGGTTACCAGATAAAAACTGAGTGTGTCGAGCTACCAATGTCATCATAACACAAAAAATTAACTCCCACCACTGATACACGCACGTGTATCCGCCCACCGAAAAGAGGTCAAAAAAGAGGTGAGTTCAAGATAATTATGGATTTGACTCCTATGACCTGTATTTTCAGATGCAGAGACTAATTTACAAACAAATAAGTAAACAAAAACAACGAACGAGACAAGTAAGAGATAACAGTAACGGCAATTAAGGAAAAGAAGTTGACTAGCTTACAACTGTGAGGGGGAAAGTACTAGTGAAGCTTACTCAAACAAACCCCTTAAAACAGGTCCGGAAAGAAGTTTGGCCAACACTCATCAAGCCTTCTTTTGAACTCTGTCAAACTTTCAGAGAATACTGCACATTGTGTAAGCATGTTCCAACGGTTGGTAACTCGGCACATTAAAGAGTTATCTCTAATAGATGTAGCAACTCCCCTCTTATTCACCTTAAAACTGTGGCTTCAGGAGTGTGAATTGATACGCAGGCCGAACAGAGATACCGTCTCAAATCCGGTTATATCCATTAGAATCTCGAAAGCTTCTATCGGGTTCTTCGTAAACCCCTTCGTGCGAAAGAAAACAGATCAATTTTTAATGTTTTTTATGAGAGATATTTCATATTCTCTCCAGCAGCCTTGTAAAACTCCTCTGAACTTCTTAAATTACTCTCGTGTCTTTTACCATATGCGGGCTCCAGTACCGCACACAGTATTCCTGCTGTGGCTTCACATGGGCTTTATAACCATGTAACAATAATTCCGGTCACCTTGACGCGAACGTTTTCTTTAACATGAACAGCACCCTGTTTCCCTTTCAGACCGCCTCTAAACACTATTTGGAAACTTTGAAGTTCCCCTTTGTGGGCATTTTAAGTCCTTGGCTGTTTTTGCGCCCCCCGACTCCCTCTACTCGTCTCTCCTGCCGGGCAACCCAACTGACCGTGGGTGTTTTTCAGCAGGCAGCTGACTACACTTGTCTACACACAATGGTAACCGCCTTTGGGTCGACCGCCCATGGACAGTTCTCCTGCATGCGCGTGCTGCCGGGATTTCCTACAATCCTCGCATCATCAGTAGAGGTGTAGTAGCAACATTTCAGGCTCTTGAAGAGGTCACTGCTGAACGTTAAAAACATTAGCGCTTCAAGCACTGATCCCTGAAGTACTTCACAAACCACCGCAACTTCCATGGATCTTTTCCATGCTATATCTAACTGGAAGGTGTGACACCTCAGTAAGCCATTTATCCATCCTGATGGTCTTGAGGTAAGATCGAAGGCCTGTAGTTTGAAGATTAGCAACTGGTGGTTCACTGAACCAAATACTTTCTTAAAGTCCAAGTGGCAAACATCAATTTTCTACCCCTTGCCCAACTTACCCATGATCTCATTAGGGAAGGAACTCAGTTTGATGAGGCAATTAATGTACCACGAAAGCTCATGTGGATTTTCAGAGAGAGGCCCATTCTCAATAGGGTGCATCATAATCCGATCCTTAGTAATTCTTCCCGGCAATTTCAGGACAACTGGCGGGAGACGTGACGGTCTGCAGTTTCTAAACCCATGTTTCTTGCCTCCATTATAGACGGGGTAAACCCCCACTTTTCTTCAGTCACATGAGATGACGGTTGTTTCGAGGGTAAGATCAAACAACGGAGCAAAAGGCCCACGCAAAACACCGTTGAGAGGTCTTAGTAACTTTGAGGGGATATAGTTGTGCCTCATAATCCCTTTTACGCCTAGCCTACCCAATAGATCTTCAAACTCTTTCCTCCAATCCCAACTCCCTCCATCATTGGCCCTCTTGCACTCCACGCGCAGGGCTCATTTGCAGTAGTCCCCGAATCCGGAAAATGCATCGCTTCAAAAACCAGCAGGAAAATTCCGCCTATTATAGCGGTGATTCGATGACATTTCCTTCAGTATCAGCGACGCTACTCAGTTCTTTCCTAATAGCTCCTTTGGGTTGGTAGCAGGTAAAAATGGTCCTGTTGTTTTTAAGGTGGCTTCCTGCCATATTCATTTGAAGCTTTGTCCCACAATAATTTTTTACTTCAGAATACCTCTTTTTAGCCGCATTTTACCGACAGAACTTGACGTAACCTCAAAATGTTTGTATACAGCCCCGGCTTTACTCTTGCGCCTCCGCGCATTTTCAACCCTACAGGGGTTTGCCATTATATCGACCACGTCTTTGCGGTGCGTGCGAGTCCGTTGGCTGCGCACGATTATCTCTGCTTTTGACCTAAGCCTTGTTGATATTGCTGGTACTATGGCAGTCAATCCAACTCACCTGTTCCGCATCCGACCTTAGCTGTCGGATAATCATAACTCTAAAAGATCTACAGCATTTGACGGAGGGTTGGAAGCAGACACAATCAAAGTGCAGAAGTATGACCCAGTGGTCACTCTTACCAAAGAATGTTCTGACCTTTAAGCCTGAAATATCGTTAGAGTTTCCTGTAATAACAAGGTCTAAAACCGTAGTAGTTTGACCACTCCTAAACTCAGTGACCTCACTGTGGTTTTGAAACAATTCATACTCATTTGGGAAGTCCAACAGTGCTTCACCAAACACCACTGGTAGCACGCATCAGTCTCCAATCCACCCTCGGAGCACTGAAAGTTCCCTTATAAGGGATCGCTGTGACATGCTTACTTGCCTTCTAGTAACATTTAGTAGTCGCTCATCCTCCTTTCGAGCAGAAGGGGGGCTCCTGTTAATGGAGAGAACACCAGCAGTGTCCTGCCGTCTGCCACGAGACAGCTTAATGTTTCAATATTTCCCGCATTCAACCCTTCTTGGCGCTGGTCATGATGTTGCGCTAGTAACAGGATGACACCCTGTAGATCCGATATCTCAGGGGGCAAATATTATCGATGGACATGTCCTCTCGGAATCAGGTCTGAGTAATCACAGCGACATGTACCAGTTTTCTTGACAGCTCACTCCATTTACTCCTCAGACGACTAACATTGGTATAAAAGACCTTCATTGACTCTTCACAACTGTCCTTTGTTTTTCAACTTCTCTGGGTCGAGAGGGCGCCCATAACTCAGGCGATGTGCCTGAGCACTCCTTCGTTCCTTGCAGGAGGTCTTTCACTCTCTCTTGGCATCGGACTGAACGATCCCTATTTCTTAAGTTGGGAAGCATGTGCACTGAGAGTTAGCCTTCCGCCCGCCTCCTCATTTTTTTGTGACAAGGGCAGTCGTGGTGACTCTACAAGTGGTACCAAATCTTCGTTACCATGATGCGCCCCAATCAATAAGTCAGTACGCCCCGGGATAGCTAGAATTCTTCCGACCAGCCGAGTCGTCTGGCTTCGACCCGCAGTATCCGTGCGTATCTGCCATGCCGCCACTAGGGACCTTTGTCGATGCCCGGGGTTATCCACCTTAGCCAACATGAGCCAAGGACTATATATATTCGCCTGCCATTAGTTTGATGGTCACATGTTAGAGAACATTCACTTGCCTTAGTAGATTCCTTAGGTGAAGTCTCCTTGCTCGTCTCTTAGTTTTGAATTCTTCCATAATAGGTTCAGGGTTTACTTCGACGATGATAATCTCGTTTCAACCGAGGGTTTTCCCCTTTAATTTCGAAACCTAACGCAGCCTTGACCAGAAGTTCTACTTGGGTATGGATCTTTGTGAGCCTGCCCTTGGGGTTCCACTTTCAAACAAATTTTCCCAAATAGCCCATTTTGTTCCGTCCTGTGGCTTTCCATTTTTACATTATCTTCGGACGACTTCCAGTCACTCACTATTTTCCCCCGCTTCCCCCCTTGCTCATTGCCTTCATTCAATTTCACGACTGTCAATTTTCTACAACTCACCCTGCTAGTATGGAAGACATTTAGGTGGACTTAAACCCTGAGAAAGACTTTGTCTCCTAACTCAGTAGCCAAAACTGGCGGGTGATTATGCGTTGTAACCGCCTTTTACTCATTTTCCCAATGGTCTACATCAGAGATTTTCACCTTGTTGAAAGTTACCTATTGTTACTTGAGGCATTCAGTTTATTGTTACTCACCCCCGCATACTGCCATCTACTTCTGTGGGCACAGCGGGCGATGTGCTGCTTACACGGACCCCATTCTAATTCACTGCAGCACTCCCAACAGGAACGCAACCATAGAGTTTACCTTTACATGGCGAAAACGCATAGTAGCTCCTTATGAATCACATGATGTCCATGAGCCTTTCTCGAGTGCTTCTTACACCGACGGCGGAACGAATTTGCACACTCGTCACACTGCACACTTTTGACACCAACACCCAAGTAAAACTTGTTATTGCCACGGACGTCACCTTGTAGATTGACGAGCTAACTATCTTCTCCTGGACCCATGCAATGAATTTCCATCAGATTCCATTGTTGCTGGTATTTTTTAAAGAAGCTGACCGACGAAAAGTGATTGGCTCCAGTGTAAGGGAAAAAATCAATTAGACTGGCTTATATGTAAATCGTGAAGCACAGCCATAAATAACTTCCGCTCCTTCCGTTAATTTTTATGGCGCTGACAACTTCTCTCGGGTGATCCAAACACGACACTGTACTCTTCTAACTTTCGTCCTTTTCGGGCCAAATGCCTCTTGAAAGTCAAAAAACCTCACACGTGGTAGTTTGAAACCAGCCGCATGGTCAGCGAGGGAGCATTTCTTTTTGTACCCGCGGAAGTTAAGTTTGTAACCCTTAATAATACGCAGGGTGACCTTGAAGCGTTATTTTCCCATTGGGCAATTCGCATCTCCCAAATGGAGGCGGAGAGATGCCCATTGGTGTACATCTGGATGTACCAAAGATACCGAATTAAAAAGAACGCATACATACATAAATACCATATGTAATGGCGCGATTCCGTGTTTATGAATTTGTTTCTCATGTTTATTTATAGAATATATGTATAAATACATATATATGCATATGTAGAGATATATGATATATGTATATACATATATATCTTGTTCATATATGTCAAAGGAAAAATTTCCGTGCAACCTCACACAATTCCATATCTGAATACATATAGGAATATATGTATATATATATGCACAGGTAAACATTTGCGCAGGAATGTGGTATGTATATACATGTACATATATATATATATATGATGTGCATATAATATACTTTTCGTTCTATGAAATATGTTATATATAGCATTCCGTATGCTAAACATATTTGTACATATACGCACACATATATGAATACACCTATATATATGTACACATATTATCTTATAAGAAATGTTCCATATGTGGCATGTGCTCCATATGCTAGACATATATGCCTATATATACACCTGGATACACGTATTATTTGTATATATTATATTTTACGTTACACGGGATGCTATATATGTGCCTGTATTTGGCATATTCCATATACCATGCGTATATACGTATATATGTATACACATGTACGCATGCGTATAGACGTGTATTTGTTTTTGATAATTCTTTCTTAAGTTAATACAATTATACAGGTTTCATCGAGACGTCATAAGACAAGGCGTACAAAACAAGGGCAATTATCCGTTTCACGGGATTCGCCTTGAAGGTCGTTCAAAAGGCAAAACGGCCCTTTTGGCGCGAATCCTCAATTTTTAAATATTCTTTTGAAATTTTAAAATCAAAATTTCAGGCAAAGTACCTACAATACATCAATTGTAAATAAGTGTAGTTGATAGAAAAATTGGA
>LUCH01000936.1:79526-164234 GCA_013368495.1 Paragonimus heterotremus | reverse complement strand
ATGAATCGTTCGCTTGATCTTTTCGTAGTTCAACTTTGGGTTTTGTTTTCTAACTGTATCCTTTCTGGAATGCATCAGCATGCACTCGTATACTGAAATGCTTCTTGTATTACAATTTACATATCTTTCTTTCTAATATAGATCTTGTCATTGCAGTCTTCCTCTGTTTATTTTCCGAGAGATAAGGGTTTCTTTTTCGTGCTAGCCACTCAATTAACTAACCAGCATTGGCCGGCTGGACACAAAGGCCTCACTCACACACCTACTGGTCTTACTCCTTCGGGTTTACACTGGATACGTTGTGTGTGAGTGGAACGGCAAGTGGTTCAGCGCAAGCCACTTGGGGTGATGATTCAAAGCTCAGGTGTCCTTTGGCTTCGGTCATTGTGACAGGCTAATCCGTTTCGGATGCCGCCAACCATATGTGCTCTCGGAGCGGGTGTTTATTTAGTCAGGATATGTTGGCCTTTGTGCTATTGACTCGTCACATTTGCTATGACAGCTGTCACACGGTCGCTCGTAATTGGTGCTTAAGTTAGCCAGTAGTTTCGAGAGAAGTGGTCAATTTTTTCTGAATTTTGCACAACTCTGCTATCAGGATTTTCGGTAAATATTGGAAAATCGCTTGGAGTTAGTTACGGTTTTCCGCACTCACTCTACCGGCGATCGTAACATTCTGGGCTCGAATCCGGTAGCGTTTGTAGTGGTCATTTCTCCATTGATTGTGGCCGTTTTTTGACAAACGATTTGTGTGATCTCCAAGCACTGGATTACGAGTATTTCTGAATTCAGTCTAACGTCTAGGCTTTCCATTTTTTACCACCTATCAGATTTTTCATTGTAGTATTCATGTTCTGCTGTTTTGTTTGCTGCTGAAACCTCACCTCTCACAAAGCTGGTTGTCTGTCCTGAATTTACTCATTCCTTTCATTCAACCGTTTTGATCAGTAGGTGCACCGTTTTCAGCACACGCTTCAATATTGGTCCGAGTTCTTTTAAACTGTGGCACCACAGTATGGTGTATTATTGATCAGCAACCCATCACGTGGTGTGTCTAGTGCTGAAGGTCGGTCACAGAGATTCATAGCTCCGATGAATTGACTGAAACTGCTTTAGGTTTTCAGTGTGTCATGTCTGTAACTGTTATTGAGATCCATCGATGTGTTTGACGTGACACTGTATTACCACCGCTCCTCTAACATATGGTTGTGTCTTCTTTGGCATTATGATGCGGTGAACCGTTCAGCGTCAGCTCCGTCAAAATACTTCAGACAAAATATGGGGAATGCGTCATTCTTGTTAATTCTTTTTTGTTACTAGCAATGTACTTTAAACATTTGGCTCGAAATAATTTCGTATTCCTGCTCGCTGAGAATTTGTAGGCATGACTTCTAGTTTGGTGCTTCCTATCCTGTATTTCAATCGATGATTATGGTTTCGGTTATTACGTATAAGTTGAGCTGCCCTGTCTTGAACAATTTGATAACAGCGTCAATCAGTTGATCAATCCACGGAACTTTCCAACTAAATCAACTTCTAAATGTGATTTTGGCGGTACTCATGTTGATTTGTTCTGCCCAACTTGGTCCCAGCTAAGGACTGTTCTAGTGGGCGTAGTATTTCCTTGGTTGATCATAGTTTTGTTCCCAAATTAACAACAACTTCCATTTTTGTTATGATTATTTCATGGTTTTCTTTTCATAGCACTACGCTTTTGACATCTTTTATCGTTGCATTAGTACCTTCATGATATGCCATGGTTGTTCTAACTATCCGTACGAAACGTGTACGTTTAGTTGGCACGCTAGCTAGTGATGGAAAAACTAATTGTGAACCAGGCTCTGTCTAAGTGTTTACTACGCTGACCACGCTTTTGTGCAGGCGTGAGCGCATGTAACGATCGACTGGCATTGGTGTTCTGTCTGAACATTGTTAGATCAAGTATCAACATCAGATGTAGATAGCGCTAAGACGCAATCGGTTCACACATTACTTTCTTTTCAGAAGTGTGAGTCACTTTGACAGCTGCTGGCATTCAAAAAATATTCCGTATTTCGGTGGTTTGTTCGTGTGCCGCGTTATCTGCGGAAGTTGTAGTTCATGTGGACCTGAATAGTTTGATGTTTCAAGCGGCCTTAAGAGACGGGTTTTGAAATCGCACTGAATAATCTCCAAGCGGTCTAATTTAAGCGAATGAGGGCACATCATCATTGGTTGAAAGTGAAACCCGTATACTTTCATCCATTTTATTTTACATCGTAAAAAACTCAGTAGGTGATGACTATAAGTCGAGCTTTTCATGATTTAAACTGTGATTTACGGTCAGTTACATCTGCGTTCTCCATGGATAGTGGTAATTAAATGTTAGACGCTTCTGGAGCTCTAGTGTTGGTTAGTGTTGTGGATGTTATACCCTGATTGGCTTGACACAGGTAGCTATTTAGTGCAATACATTTGGTCGTTGAACGACCAATCGTTTTATAGTAGCATGTGTTTGTTCCGCTTATCGAAACGTCAGCCCGAATGATTATGCACACGCTGTTGGCGCATTGCCATAAGTGCGAACTCGAACATATGTATCATGAAATCGCATGTGAGCAGCGTGTGTACTTTGGGTAGCATTAATCAATAGATTACGCAGGTGAAACATTTACATCTGCCAAATCATTAATGTGATTGCAAGTGCAGAAGTACTAAGCCGGTTTTATTGATCCTCGTCCATATGACTCCTTAGTTAAATAACTGACCATTCGCAATTGTTCTGTCGATCGCTTGCTATCCCCTGGTTGTGAGGGTCAGTCAACCAATGGCTTTCATGAACACTTGTTTTCTTCATCTATGGAAAGTGCTTGATTTGCGGACAGTGTGCTCATCATACTTAGGTGTAACAAAGGTTCCAGCAGTGTCGTCATGTATCCTAGACACCAGTAAAGTAGTTAAAAATTGTTTCAGTAACAGTCATAAAGATAACAAAATCATTCTGAAGTGAAAAAAGGCCGAGAATATATTGCGTGTGAAATATGACATGGAGATGTGTATCTGTTTCACGAATCACGAGGGATAGCGATGTGCAAAACAATCTCTGTTAGAGGTAATGAAAGCCCTTCGGAATAATTAAACAGCAAAATAAAAAAAATAATCTATCTTCGACTTCTTCGTGATGACATCCAGATGCGAAGTAGACTGTGAGATAGTTTTGTTAGCCGTTCATAAAAAAGCGGTAACAGTCTACGGTCAGCAAACAACATTCCATCTTTGTTGAATGTGAACAGACCGCAACAATCCGCGATGTTTTTACTCTGACAACTAGCAAGGTTTTTGAGCACCTTTTTTTGATAAATTGTTTTCCGAAATTGTGAAAACTTTCCTCTCGGTACTGACATCAGTACTCGCTGTACTCAACGGTTGAAGTGACTATACATACTGAACAAAAAACATTGTACCGCATACTAACGATAATTGAATTTGCTTTAAATTTCGACAAGTCAACATTGTCAGTTGGTATTCCCTGTTCGCCTACGTTGGGTTGATGGTAGACAGAAGTCTGGTTCAGTAACTTATTTTCAAGGTAACCTGAAACCGATACAAAGGAGAAGTCGGTGTTTCGTGTTGTCAACCCAGTTGTCAAAAAAGAAACGTTACAGCTTACAACTAGTTACATTTGTATAACTGGTAGGACACTGGTGGTGACGGGTTCTTGTCACGAATTTATCGATCTCTGCAAGAACCTGTGTATAATGCATATATATGTATTTTTTTTTACAGAGAACAACTTGTACCATAATTCATAGAGCTTGATTTCACGTAACATTTAAAATAACATGTCTTGTAATCAGCGAAATAAAATCTCACCCTGTGTTTACAGCTACGTCAGGAGATCAACCTTGGTAAAGCCAAAGATTTCCAACTATTATTGCATATAAAAATACGGTTACTCTTGAAAGAAATGTGCCTAACTCGCTTCCAAGTAAAATTCCCACAGAAATAGAATGCTTCGCTCATCAATGAACTGAAAGCCAACGGACATGACATTACTTATCTGTCAAAAATATTTGCGAATTATCAGCAAATTAATTTACAACTGCATAGAAATCTGATAGAACTCGAAACAATAAAACTAGTCGGTGCTATTTTTTTCCCATACGTCAGCCACTTAAACTACAATACAGAAACACACTCGTTTCCGTCTTCAGATCGTGGGATTAGCAAAGCAAGACACAACATGTTGATGTTGAATGCTAAATTTCCGATCTAGGTGAGTGATATGATGACTTACTGATAACGTCTAAAGGTCTCTTGAGTGCCCATGCTCCAAGTCACGTGGCAACTTTATTCATGGACACTTGTAATGAACAAGAATAGATCTCATTACAATGTTATATTAAGTTATGGTCTGCTACAAAGTGCACAATCATACCCCAACTGCGATATACTCTCGGGGTACTGAGTACATGTGTGTTTAAAGTCTTCAATCCAAATTCGACGGTCATCACAGTCGTGTGAGTCCAGCAAGTCTAACCTCCATTCATCGCAGTATTATTCATTTTACCTTATTGTTTTCATTATTAGTTGAAGAAATTGAGAGATTTAAGGTGCAGGTTATGGACCACATGCGTCAAAAGCCAGTATATTCGTTTCTACTCGATTTTGTTTAGTCCTCTACATAGTGTGCTATCAAACTAACTAAATTAGCAACAATCCAAGTATGGGTTGAGTAACTCTGCAATCCTTTCTGAAATTCGAGGATTTACAGAGAAACAAATACATAGTACTGAGATTGTGATGTTTTCGACAAATATACCTGAGATGCCAGTTCAAGCAAAGATAGTATGAAACACAGTAGACTAAAAATATGAATATTACAGGGACTTCGCTAAAGTATCTGTAATTGTATCTTGCTTACAAGGAGAGTATTAACTTTGTGATCAGAGAGCGTATAACTTAGTAGGTGCATGCTCTGTAAGTTACGATATTCTTTGACAGCAACTATATCGTACTGAACTTATGAGCGCTTCATTCAAAACAGAGGACATTAGTATCACGAAACGTTTGTGACGTGATATGACCAACAATGGAATTCACTGCACACCATCAATTAGACTCCAAGAAAGTTCACAAAAATACATTTTTTGTACGATATCACTTTTTTGTCACAATTATTTACAAAGCTCAAGAATTAACTTGCAGTCGAAGTGTAGTTGTTTGATACAGTGCAGTCGTATTATTTGTTCTTATGTGCAGAAGTACCTGTTCTTTAATGTAACATGGACGTTCGGTAGCCAGTCCGATTTAGCTTTATCTCTCTGGACCATATAAAGAGAATACCGGATAATGATCTTAATCTATGTTTTACGCACCTGGATTGACGCCTCCTTGAGATTTGAAGATCTTATAATCCATGTCTCGGTCAATCGAAGGTATTTTCTCTGTATCGTTGCAATAGGGAAGATGATAGTATAAAAGTCAAAATTTTCTCTCCCAGTTATCCCAGACGTGTTGGAGTTCTTAAATCAGCGTATAAAGAAATATGTAGAAGCTCAGTCCGCTGCAAAGTCCTGGACAATTCACCGGGTTCTCTTACTTAATGAGGGGCAAATATTATGAAACCTTTCATGAATTTCCGCTGAGTTTTTACCATTGCACACTTCATGTATATGCCACTTTACGCTGTAAAGTTATAATACCACCTGCAGTCTTGAGGGAGACTGAGGTTTTGTATGTTGTTTACAGCTAATTTGATCAGCACATCCCATTGAGTCTGAGTTGAGGGACACAAACAGCAGGCGATTAAGTGAACAACTAAAAATTTCAACATCTGCCGGTTCTACAATAAGATATTTGGTCAAAGTTCACTGGGTACAGATATCTGATTAATGATGAATTTTTGCCATCAGACACATACTGCTTACGCCATCCTATCTTTAAAAAAACTGATCATATTAATAAAAACATGTCAAACGGAAACCCGAGTCCAAAAATCGCAAAATATATTTTGGTTACAAACAAAACTCTGTGAACTCTGTCCATCAAAATGAAGAAGCTTAAGACTCGCTTTATGCTGTTTCAGCAGCAAATTTATCCGCGCTGGATTGCAGTGCAGTTATCCCACTTTTGTTGGAATCTCAAAGGAAACTTCACATACCTGAACGTAGGAGTCTGGGACATATCCCCAATGTCATTCCGCCTAATGTTGATTAATGAATAAAGTAGCGTCAAACTCTCCTATTGCAATATCTTTTACCCATATCGGTAACCTTCTACAAGACTATGCTAACTACCGTGTTGTTACTTAGTACTGATCTGTATTTTATGTTCACGCAATGCACATGAAGTGAGCAAACCGATTATATGGTTGTTAGGTTCATGAGACGTTTATCCGATTATTTTGGGAACCATCGATTTAATTGATAGACACCAATAATTTGTTCCTTAACCTAACGATAAATTAGTAAACAAGATGAATGAACGCTTCATGACACTTGTGTGGCCATCAGTTCGGCTAAAAAGGGTTGGGGGTTGGCGGCATCCGAGACGGATTAGCCTATCACAGTGACCGAAGCCAAAGGACGCCTGCGCTTTAAACCATCACTTCAAGTGGCTTGCGCTGCACCACTTGCCGTTCCACTCACACACCACGTATCCGGTGTAAACTCGAAGGAATAAGACCAGTAGGTGTGTGAGTGAGGCCTTTGTGTCCAGCCGGCCAATGCTCGTTAGACAACTGAATGCCCAGCATGAGAATGAAATCCGTATCTCCCGGAAAATAACCACAGAGAGAGACTGCAATGACAACATCTATACTAGGAAGGATATGTAAAATGTAATACAAGAGGCATTTCAGTATACGAGTGCATGCTGATGCATTCCAGAGAGGATACAGTTAGAAAACAAAACTCAAAGTTGAACTACGAAAAGATTAGGCAAACGATTCATCATTCAATACACCAACAAAGCCCAAGAAAAGAATAGGTAGGAGATCACAGACACCCAAGTTCCTCAAATGAGAAGCAGATTAGTTGCCAAACGCCCATGGTCTTGGTCGATGTAATCATTAACAAAAACAGAACGGATATGCTGAGAAAGCCTACCTGAGCCTAGCGTACTCGTTGTCTCTTCGCCGACGGTGCACTATGAGTACGTTGGTGACCTACTAATCCAAGGCAGCCAGCGGATTCGCGACCGCACACATCGCAACGCCATATAGTCACGTCACCACGACCTATGGCACCGATGGTTCCTTTGCGTACCACGCGCGGCTAAAAAGAGTAATCACAAACCGTCATTCAGCTGAGCCGACTAACTTTCCAAGTCTGTGCATATAGAAAACCCATTACATTAAACAAAAAAGAATAGCCAATCAGTGTAATTGTCGATAATGACAAACCGCCAGTTATTTAAATATCTGGAAAACGTGTTTACATAGGACAAGATTTAGTTGGAGAACCCTTTTTGGTAATCGTTATTTCTTTTGGCGATTTATTACATAGAAGATTATTTTCAGTGGAACTGAAGGCTAATGTTTGGATTGACGCCACCGTAAACGTAACATAGCACCTGGTCCCCCTCATTTGTCTTGTCGTTCAAATGAAAATGCTCCGTTTACTATAATTGTTGTAGTAGTGAGTAATAGATGAACGGCGTTTATTTATCCTAAGGTCATTTTAAGACCAGTAAATATGTGTAACATTCACTGGTTATCCCAACATCGAAACTAACAGTTCGGTCAATCAGAACATCCAACTGTGCGAATAATACATAATTGGATTTCAAAATATCACAAGCACTACTAGTCCGATCATGTTCATCGGATGATTATGTACCGGTATTCTCACCTCTCCCTTCACGTTTTATCCGTGGCCATTAACATTGGGAAGGTGCAGGTTTCGAATGTATAACTTTTTGTGAAAAGGGTCAGTAACGCCGGTCACTTGTACTTGATTTCATAAGTAGTTTAACGTTGGGTTTTAATCCCATCCATGTATTACTTCACGCGCTTTTCATTCAGTCTTCAGTAAAGGCGGAGTTACCGTTGAAGACAATAGAAATTCATTCATTTCATTTTGTTCATCAAGAACCAATCGATCTTTAGCTAAAATGTGCTGATTTCAGACCAAATCGGAAAGTGAAATTTGTGGCACGAGATTTGCTCGTACAACTCTGACCATTCCTCTCGCTTTTGAGTAGAAATGAGAAGCCGACCACAACTTTCCATGCAAAAAGACTTAGCTGGTTTTTTCGACTTAACCGAAGTACACCCATGATTTGTTGAACTCAGTGTCAGTCAGTTTCTGTGTCAATTTGTGTATGTAGTTTTACTCCATAGTGTCACGTTATTCGACAATCCGTACCGACAAGTTGACCTAAAACACAATTCCAGGGTACTAATTTGGAGTGAATTGCCGTTACGTGCGTTCATTTCATGTTTGCATATGATGTACTTACCATTCAGCTCACGCCATGACATGCCTGCACGCGGTCTTTGTTAAGTGACCTTGCTCATTGCTCAATGAAGTGAGTAACGATTACCATAAGCAGTGAGATGTAAATAACTGCCTCAATAGTGCAGATGTAATCGGCAAATGTTACATGACTACTTTGTACAGTTTCATCAATCATTCGTGATATAGTTGTGATGAATCTGAAGTATCTCTAGGTTTGATGGCCAAAGGTAATTTCTTATACCGGCGTCTATTATTGATAGATCTATATGGACTACATTGATTTTACTGTTTTCTGTTTCATAAGATTTGCCTTCAGTTATATATTTCCTGCCTATACTCAGAATTAGGTTAACCCAACCAGCACAGCTAAGAAGCTTCTGATTTTAGGGCGTTATTTTCATTCTAGAATCCCAAGCTCATGTTCAGTAGATCACTGGTTTTCAACTATTATTTAAGTAAACTTAAGCGGTGACTCAGCGTAATGACGTTCACCTACGAAACACACTGCTGAGAATCCGAACTCTGCTGTCGCGACTACTTAATTAAAGGTTTGCTCATCCTTAGTACCTACATATTATTTTGCATATCATATGGCAGAACAGGCTTCACGATTTAGTAGTTTACAAGTCAAAGTGGACAAGGACTGACTTTGTATCAAATTTAGATCATCGGATTCCTTTCTGTAAGTGAGTATTAGTTGACTGTGTATATCATACTGAAAATCAGACAAGTGCAAAATAGAGCTTCGCTAATTCCATGCAAAGATATATTGAAAATAATGCAAGTTTATATGTATATGTGCATAAATGTATATATATATATACATGTACGTATATATATGTATATATTTGTGTATGTATATATGTATATACATGTGTGTGTTAACTTAAAAAAAGATCGAGCTGCGAAAACACCGAACCCAAGAAGGCTATCCAGACGCGGATATCTTGCTAGCAACTGAGTCTCAAATTCACGCGGGGAGTTTAAAAACTACACGTTTGGAATCAGTTCACTATGTCATATTGATATCACTAACGTCTATGTTGGGCAGTGGAAGTGTATTACTGTTAATTGATGCGGGGTTGGTGAATTCAAGCGTGCACTGTTTAAGAACTCATGTTTGACCAGACATCTGGTGTACTTCGTACTACACTGTGCGTTGAGTGGGTAGCTAAGAAAAAGTGTGAGGCGTCTCTGCTTTCGATGTGGCGTCGTGGCCAGGCTACGGTTGAATATATGGTTGTTCATATAGTTGTTGCTTCCGTCCTTAGTTTGAATTCAGCGAAAGTTCAGATTGTTCTCGAATGGATCTGTTCCAACTTATGAGGGCTGTCACACAAGTCGCATAATGAACGTTATCTGACTGTAAGTTAGACTCTTACAGTGTTTGTCGTCATATGTGCCCTTAGTTTTCAGGTCAAGCCAAGTAACTTATAGTCTTTCTTTTCCGCGACCAAACAAACATTTGATCTGAACCAGGTTGAACAGAAATGATAATAAAAAGCGCACTGAAAAACGCACCCGTAATCGTGTGTGAGGAATGTTCAAGTAACACAGATACTGTCTTAAGTGAAATCGATAATCTTGCCATAAGGTTTTTTATCCTATGTTTACGTATTGGTAAGTGGTCGGTCGAAGAGTGGGAACGGAAACATCACTAGAGTCCAGATTCCTTAGGGATGTCTGTACTAAGGCGTTTTTCAGTGGTGTCTTTCACCAAATGCTAGTAGGTAGCACAGTAAACCGGGGCAACTTGAGAGAAAGTTGAGATCCGTGCCTTTCGACTTTGACAAATATCTACATATTTCAGTGGTGCACAGTGAATGCTCACTATATTAACTCACCCAGGACAACAGTCGGCGTTTCTGTTTTCACGTCATTCTTCAAGGTCAGTGTGATTTGCTTGTTCCAGTCATTTTAGTAAAACAGTACCAGAGAATATCCTTGGAACAGAATCACTTCATAGAAAGGCCTATCGATTCACGTGAAATTACTTTATGGACCGTTTAAAGTGCAAAACACAACCTATGAAGTTTCCTTCTGAAGTGTGCCATCCGGAAAAAGCTGCTTTACAGCGAGTAGATGCGAGCAATTCTGAACAGCGCCAAGCACACAGCAAGTTTCGGAATAAAGTATGTCAGGTGGCTACCCAAAATTTTATGGAATAGTTCCGTTATGTTGTGCTGAGTGGTAGTGTGGTATTTGTTACGATAATCTAATTGAAGTCATCAATGCCATCTAGTGGAATAGTTAACCGGAACTCGGTTGTTTTAAATGACCTTATGAACGAGGTCTTATAGATAACCATGATGACTGCATATACTGGCTTATTGCTTACATCTGTCAGAGACGTATGCGTACGTAACCTAACAAGTTGCTTTTTGAAAAACGTATCCTGTAACACGTCTAACAGGGCACCGACACACTTGAGTTGGGTGTCGGGTCAGCCGATCAACAGTCCAAGAACGGACAAGCAATCATGTTGGTTTCAGATAAACTTGGTCAGTAGAGGCAGGCTCTTCTGGTTCTGTATTTTAGGCCGTATAACAGTGGTTAATCTAAAAAGACAAGTTTTTGCTTATGAACAGCTGCAGTTTGAACAGACGAGAGGTTACTAGATGGGTTTTGGAGTCAGTGTATGTATGTATGAAACTTGATAAAGGTAGGCGAACTCTATGTCTATCATAAATGGGAAACTCAAGAGTCCTTCAATGACCGTTCATTCAACGAAAAGCTCTGTAGAGTCTGAAAATCTTTTGGTGTTAATTGTCTCCAGAAAATCCGAACAGAGGAAATTGCACAGCTGAAAATTTGTATCTTATGAAACAACACTTTCTGTAATTCATCTTGTCCGACTTGACGAGTGTCCGGAGCTGAATTAAAGAAATAAGATACGATCCTTTTTCCTCCATCTCACGCTCTTCTGCTGAATATAGATGCACGGTTCAAAGGTACCACAAATGGAATCATTGATCGTACGTGGCCAAAAGAATTCCAGTTGGAGTGGTCTTACTGCGCATAACCTTTAGTTTGGCGAGGAGATTGATGACTGTTTGGTTTGGGTTTTTTCCAGAACTAGTAAATGTGAATTGATGGCCCGATGTTGGAGAAAAATGCACTGTGTATAACCCATCAGATGCCATTGGTAAAACATGATGTCGCAGAGGCAAGATCGTTATACGTTGCTCCCAGAAATATATGATTTATTCTGCATAGAATACACGTATCCACCTGACTGACCCCTAGTTCCAATCTGATTCTGATCAGTAATTTCTGGAGCATACTCGTTAAGCATTTATGCAGAATTAGTACGACGTACGACTTTACAACCCAACTGGAGACTGTTACACACTTCCGACAAAACTGTACAGTGGATCCAACTAAATGGCAGGTATTAGTCACAAAACAACCCTTTCTCTCAGTTTATATTTATTAGTTGAATTTCTGTTGTGTCCTCTAATGATTACACAAATTAACTCAGTGATCACGCGTACTTCGCTAAAATCTTCTAGATTCATTCACAACAGTAGACAGCTTGCAGTCACAGTTGATCAATTGTATGGTCAAGACAATGATTGCAGGTCCCAGAGCAACATGACGCCTAATAGCAGGTGAGTATGATTGGTCGTAGGTAGTTGACCAATCAGGGGACAACAAAGCATTCGAAGAAAAAATCGTCAGTAAGCCATTGGGAATTGACGAACTTCTCACTAATCAGAACTACGCGGTTAATCCGAAAGCCTTAGAACACAAGCTTGACCCTAAAAATTTCTTTTGAAATGTCTGTATGGAAAGTGAGTCGTACAAGCTGTGTAAATTTGCCGCTAATTAACACATGGCCAACCTGAGTTGTGGTGACGTCAAGGTGATACACGACATTTGCATGCTCAGAACAGGACACGCGTCGCCAGTTGCCCGATCCCATCTACAGTGTTCCGAACATGAACTGAGTGTCAAATGACTAGGGCGTTTGTGATTAACACTTCACTTAACCATTGCTCTGTCCACGTCATGCACGATACAGTGACCTGGCTAAATAAAATGAAGACAATTCAGTGTTCCAGCAGAGGTAGTTACAAGAAATTGCGCAGACTTTTGCCATTCGGCAATATTGTACCGTGTTTGAGAAGGCCCGTGACATCACAGGCAAAGCAAATTAGTTGAAGCATGAGAAAATAAATTATGCTGTCTAACTAGATCAGCAACAACGTAGTATTGTGGGCTGGAATGCATATTTCTAATCTCATCAGTGGCATTAGGTTTGTTTCAACGAGTAAAACAATTTTGACATGCACAGACCTGATCTATGGCCTATAATTGGTATTACGCTGGAAAGGCAGGAGTAAGTTTCAAACTACGCACTGAAACAGATGTTCGGTAATAGTGTTGGTATATTTACTGCCCTCATAATGAATGAATAAGCAATACTAAGTGATAATTGAGACAACGGATGTTAGTGTAACACACCGAAAGACGTTAAATTGTCTTTCATTTCCCCCAACTTTGTTAGGTGCCATAAGTTTCTTAACAACAAAATATCTCGATTTGCAATTCGTATTCTAACAGGGCATGGCTACTTCTCTGAGGAATTCGGAAGTTAGAAGTGGGTTGTTACGAACGGCAAACATCCGTGACGTATTCACTAATATCGGAAAGGGCAAGTACACAAAACAGTTGTGTAATAAAGCGGTATAAATTTGTGCCAAGAGGTGACGTCTGACAATAGGCTTTGAGAACACTGAAATCCAGAATCAAAGGAACACAGTAGATGCAGACGATATTGAAGGAGATGGAATAGGGAAAAATGTAGACATGATTGTGCATGGAAGGCGTTGTTGTCGTTGTGGAAAGTTTTGTTCTTGTTCGGTTTACTGAGTCCTGTGGACACTGTGTGCATATGAACGTGTGATCATATGGCTGCGTCTGAGCACGCGTTTTACCCACTTTAAGTGTGTGCGTGGGTTAATCTCAAGCTCTGGTCGAATGATGATGAAGGGAGGTCTGCATCTGTGACACTGGCCAAGGACAGCTATGGTGTGATGGGCCGCTACAGGAGCAGCTTCTGTAGATCCAAAATCTACCCTCTTTCCATAGAAGTCAGAACACAGTTTTGCAGACAGGGTACACAGAAGTGGAACTGTCGGTTAAGTGGCGTTTGATATCCCAACTAACACGCTTACAATGACAGTGAGCTGAGCTGCTGGCTTTTCTAAGTAGACGTCCTATCAGCCCGATTCCTCTTACAAAATCTACATCAGATTATTCAGGAGAAAACTCACTTAGTCCCAGTTTCACTCCTTTTACGGCGCAGTAGAAATGCGCACACCTGCTGATATCAAACACTAACCACCAAAAACATGTTTCAGCAAATAAAATAGAATGGGTTCTTTCAGCTCGACTTAGAAGTCCCGATCAGAGTTGGAGTGGATGTAGTTAACAGGGAAGTCACGATATCTCGTACCGCTGTGATGTGATAAACTGAACATTAGTCACAACAAGTAAAACCGGACGGTTCAATGTGATCAATCAGTAATACCGAGTGTAAAATATACTGTTGAGCGCACTGCTTCATAAGCACACTGATCAAGCGTAGACTTCCAGCTGGAGCACTGCCGTTGAACCTCATCACTAAATAAAACTAAGGTCTCACTTTTTATTTTGAATGGGTCTGATAGAAACTTTTATCTGTATACGAAGGCCGTAACCACATGTGAGTGATGTTCAGTGTATAACAGCTAAAACTTCGAGTGTAAATTTTATTTTCATATAAAATCACTGCATTTAAAAAAAAATTAATCTACGTGAGGAGTTCAAGATTAGCCGACAGAATGACCAGTCAACTCATACTGTCGTCTGCCAGTAAATCGGTGACACTGTTGCCCATTTTGCATTCCATCTTTGATTTTTGAATTTGATGTCAAACAATGTTTCACATGGATACAGCGTTATCTGAACGAACGAAAAAATAGTACTATCGTCTTACTATATTTTGTTACTACATTCATCTACGAAATGAGTCATATATGTGCTTTAGTAAAATAATGTTATTCCGCATGTACGAACGAATCCTCTGACCTCAAAGCCTAACATTTTCTGAACGGGGTCAGTCTATCATTCAGGTAAATGCCAAGGTAACAGAATTGCCGTATTCATCAAGAATGAAATATTGTTCAGTAACGTTACCCTGCATCATACGTCCACAGGAACAACACCACAATGTGCCATAGTACCGGTAACATCAATTTATTTTTGTAGTCAAATCGTATTGAACGGAATTTTAACACTGCGAATTCGTCTGATGAGCGCACCATTTCAGTCAGTGTTAACATTTATCATGTTCGAATGTGAATAATTTGCTGACCTTCTCGCCTTATGGAGATTCACATTGTTTTATCTTGCAGCCGCCTCATTCTACGGTGCAGCCCAAGATAGTATGAATATGCTAGAGTGATTTAACTAAGGCACCTGATAAATCCATGCTTTTGCGTCACGAGATAAACCTTGCGGCACGTGACCTGTGAATGTCGGCGTAGTTGTCAGACTAAACAAATAGACCTGTGTTCGTCAACGCAACAAAGATGGTGATAATGGTCAAAGGGCACCGCGACTCAGTAAACTTGAGAAGACCGGTCACAGAAATCTGACCGTTCTATTTGGAATTATGCGTGTATTTCATGTTGATGTCTTTTCTGGGCTTGGGGACTGACTAAAGGTGACAGCATTACGGTTTTCAAGTTGTGTATTTGAGGCTGAAAAACAAAGTTCATAAGATTTGACGTATTGCTACCTATTTTTGTTTTGGACTTTCTTGCGAAATTGTTTTTCGGTAAAAAAACTTTCCAGAAACTCCGATTGGACTGGAATCAAATTTGTTCTCTGCTGCCGCATCCGCTTTTCAACACAAGTTACCGTAGCGATTTGGTGTGGATCAGCGTACTGTCATACTGTCATATAGTTATGTATGTGAAGACTGGAGCATACTTTTAGCCCGGCTACCTGTCTCATTTTCTTTAGTCTCGTGTGCTTCCGATTTGCCGTGACAACTCCTGGGAGTTTACGGTTTATCTGATTCATACGACCAAATGCTGTAGTCCAGGTGAGTCTGAATCAGACTGGACTACAACTTAGTGTGATTCAATCCAGGTTGCAAACAACAAACGAACATTGCAGATGATACTATGCACACAGGTCTTACAGCAACTCTGTCAGTAAGTTGAATCACGTGTATGGTACATTATTTTCGCACGCTTGCATGATTAATTCACTGTCTACGTACGTAATTCGGCAAAATCATTAAAATGCTGTCAAGAAAACTGATGAAAACTGTAACATAAATAAAGTCATTGCACAATGTTTCATGGTGAATTTATGACACCGCAGGGCAGGTTTCGTCTATTTTGGATTCATCAGATACAAGTGGCCTGAACATTGTTCAAACTGTCACCCTACCGTATTCTCTATCTTTAATCTTATTTACTGTATCAGGAATGACGAGAATGATGGAAGTGGAGTGTGACATATTCACATGTAGTTACTATGAACGGACACCGTTTGTCTCATATTGCCGAAGTTACACCGGCCAAATAATCGCAGTTGCCCGACATTTTAATTGTACATTATTTCTTCTAGCTTGCGTACCAAATTCATAGGACCGGTGGCATAATTAGTAGAAGTATCAGCTTGTAGCATGAAGACATCAGTGAGAACTTGTTCTTAACTTTCTCCTGTAACTGATGCACCCATACAAGGGTAAAACTTGCCCTAAAGTTTCGAATGGAAAATAAACATCTTGAGAAATCGTGCCGCTTTTGTTCCCTTTTAGCCATAGCTAGTGCAAGACTGATGTTTCCAGTTGGACGGTGGTAGTATCGGTTACACAATAAAACTAGCCTTGTTATTTGAATTGGTTTGTTCAAATGCTGTACAAGAGTGTGTTAAGAAATAATCAAAAATCATACAGACCCTATGACAGACCGTCGTTTCAACGGATGGCAGTCAACAAAACTGTCGAAAAAGCGAACAAAATGTTTCGGCCGGAAATGTGTCCGTTTGTGCAAACAGCATAACGAAGGACAGTACAACGGCAGCCTCATTACAATAAACAAACTAGTCATCTTCACACACATTTGTTCTCACCGTGCTGAAGTGCAAGAAATACTCCACGGTTCATTCAACCTTGTGTGTACAAGTCTGTTAACAGATAAAATAAGCGGTTCCAGTTCATATTTGTAAAACCTTCTAGAGAATTTAGGTTGGGTTGGTTATTTCTATCACCACGAATATCTACAGAAAATGTACTGTGTTGTTCATACTAAGTCGGTAAGAAAGCAGTGGAAAATATTTGCGCATCTGGTCGGCAAGATAGTTATGAACATATCATCTGATTTTTATGTCCAGTGTGATCAAATGAAGATAAATAAAGTTCACACTTTGATATGCTGGTTTTCTTACAGCAAATATTATGGAACGGTCAGTCAAATGTGTAGCTCGTTATAATGAAATGACCGTTATAACAAACTGTTTTGAGATCCTCTTGCTACTTTTAGAACGGCGCTCTACTGTAATTCTATAGTAATTAAAACAATTATTGTTTTAAGCCTACACGGTGACTAATTGCTATCAGTGGTGTCCAAACAAAACGAACAATCCCATTAATCGCAAAGAACCCACTAGCATGTGACGGTCGGAGATTCGAATACACTTTCGACAAAGCAACCTCACAAACACTATGAACTGATCAACAGTCATGATACAATGTGACTAAACTAAAAACGGAAAACCCATTATATGTAATGTTTCGTGTAGAGTAGTTTCGTCTTTAAACCGGAGCTTTCTAAGCCAAGTGTATCTGTCAGTGAACGATTAGAGGAAGGACGCATGAAATATTGGTTATCTTTGGAATCCATGGGAGAATAACATTTTCAGCGGTCAGTGCACCTCAACCTTTTCATGATATCTACAACACGTTGGCTCAAGAAAATCTGTTTAGGCCTGATGAACGACATTATGACTGTTAACGAAGTTTTCGAGATTCATTGTAATATTCTCATAGCTGTTAGTCACTCTCCACTGGGAAATGATAATTAATTGTACTGCACAGCAGCCCGAATATTCTCGGGACTGTACAACAAATTTTTGTCTCTAACAAAATAGAACTTGCTGCCACTGTGCAAATTGGAATCAGTATGCCTTGTCACCCGCTCCATATTTGATACAGGTGGTGTGATAATTAGCAGCTACTCAACTGGCCTCTATCCTCTTCAAGTTCATGTGAAGTGCTCAAATCGAATCGAACTTAATTGCAATGGTTAATGACTAAGAGCTGTTTTTGCTTGTAGTTGTCTATTTCACCCCGTTAACTTGCATCTTTCCCTATTGGTGAATACCAAAAAGTGATCTGACATCTTACGCGATGGCTCTGACAACCATACCCATATGGATAATTAAGTACTCATTGATGTAATGTTCTAACTGATTTCCCTGATCTTGATAGTAATATGTTCTCTATTATAGTATTCGCCTGCAGCTGGTTGTGAAAGTCAAACAGGGTCATCTTAATACGTAAATAAGGACGTGCTTTCTTGATCGATCACATTAGAGTAGTGAGGTTGACAATAAGGTTAGCAATTAACAACAGTAAACTGATAGTGACTCGTCTGTTTATATTATGCAGCACGTAGGTGAACTTATAGATTCGTCGTGTCCTCATTAACTGCAGAGCTATAATTGAAAGTACTTGTGCGGTTTACACTAAACTGGATGCCCCCAGTACCCAAATGATTCTAAAGCCCCTTCTGTTTAATAGTCAGCACGGCTTCATATAAAAGCTGTAAGGCTTATTAGCTCCACAAACACACAAAGACACAAAAACTTGTAGCTCGATAGTGGGATAACAAATTGTGTTAAAGACAGAGTTGGAGTGTTTAAGTTACAGTGTACACAAAGCTGTTTTTGAATACTGTGTCCAAATGATGTGAGGCAACTTTGGCCTCTGACCATCCACTCACGTGGAGTTGCTGTTGCTTATTGTCGTTGCTGAAGCGCTCAAGTACACTTTTATTCAACATCACGGCGTCCATTCGTTACAACTTGGGTCATATTTTTCTTTGTTTGTTGCAAAAGAGAATAATCTCCTGTCGTTTCTAACAATCATTCCATTTGTGCAATTCTTCACAAAGTTTGATGTGGCATAGATTTTATGTAAGCGGGAGAAATCATGAAATGATAACGAAAGTTATAATTTATAAGCCGAAAAGGTTTAGAAATGAACTGACGTTCATCCAGTAAGGAGAACAACTGTCTCCACAAGGAGGAAATTAAATGCTTTCTTACCAACAAACCGTCAACGTCTTGAAACCCAATAAATTTGTTCTGTTTACCGAATTCTTTGTGTGTCGAGTATAGCTGTACGTGCTTCTGTGGTGTCAGTGTTATCGTTGTTAGTGAGTAAGCTTGATATGCAGCTAAGCATACGACGAAGCACCACAACACCTTACCGGTTCTGGTGCTAACAGCGGAGAACGCCATTGGTACGCTGATCGTTTATTCGACTATTTGATATTGGCGACTTATGCCTAAAAGACGTAACAACCACAATCAGGCATTTTCATTTAACAACTATCGTGGAACTAACTAGGTGTTACGAGCAACTTCGAGCGTGGCAAGTAACAGCTCTTGCCTGAATATCATCTAAAACGTTTTGTATTTTTTCGACCATTCAACGTACGCATCCGTCTGACCACTCAGGAGTAGTATAGTTCTTATGTTCATCTTCGTCATAATCGTATGCCTCATATTTTGAATCGGCTGAAGCAGAGATCTGTTCGGACTCTGTCTATTTCCTCAGTAGACTGTACGGTAGCTATGAAGTTGGTATGGTTGATATGCATTCGCTCCTGATCGAGGTACTATACCACTCGCATAGCTGGCTTTTTTGAGGCCAATGATTGCGCGTCTCCATTCTTACGATAGACTGATCCGCGGCATTCCGTCACTGCACACAGTTCCTTTCACATTGAGATAGACCCCTAATATCCCGATTCAGCTTGATTCACTCACCGCCTGTGTCCTTACTGATCTTCGAACCAGATGCGAACACAGTGCATAGACCAAGTAACTGCTATGACGGCGTCCTGTCCGTTGATGAGCCTGGGGTTGGCCAACTTCCAAGGCTGCATCAACTTATTTGAATTCAATTCTTGCTCTACGTGTATGTCCAGCTCTCGATCGACTGGCAGTCATAACACTAGTGTATACAGTAAGTCGGATGATAAGTTCCTCGTTATGTCTTGCGGTGAGGAACGATAGGGTGAGAGAAGCAATAAAGAAATCCATTCCAAATTCCCTTCTGTTGCCCCCATCAACTCTGCGATTGTAGAGTTAGTTCCCTCGCACAGGCTGCATGTAGAAAGTGATATACAATCGAGCGAGCGTCCTTGATTCTCAGTCTCATTAGACGGTCCTGAAACTCCTCACTTTGGAACGAGAACCTTCAACTGACCAAAATGTTTCGTGGGGTTCCACCATTCTCAACAATCATCCCTGCCACAGAACTATATAGGGCGCTTGCAATCTGATCATGCGTGGCGGCTATTTCGATCCGTCTTGTGAAGTATGTCGTCATGCAGACGATTCACTGATTGTTTCTACTGATTACTGGGAAGGAGTTCATCACGTCCATTGACCACATTTCCTTCATCCCACTGACTGCAGTTGATTGAGTAGGGCGCTGGTTCTAGCGGTTACTTCTCATCAGCAGCTAACTATATTAACACGATAGCATACAATTAACGATATCATCTTTCAGTTTTGGTCATTAGGCCTTTTGACTCAGCAGTTCCTTAGTCCAGTGACACTTAACCTGTGTCAACTGGTGACATGATTACTTGGGTGTCTCTCCCAACTCAGCCAATATTACCAACAGACTTATTCCATCCTTCATTTAGCGCATCATAATGTTGTACAACAGACAATTTCGATTGTGAGTATTGTAATGCGTACATTCAGGGGTATATGAAAATGTACGATTGCCGAATTTGTGTGTGAATACAAGTTGGACATGCAAGTCCGTTGTCCTATGCTTTAACATAATGTGTACCGGATTTCATGGAGTAAACAACTTCACAGGCCAAATGTCTTTTGTGATCGCAACAATAATACTACCTACATCCGGTGTCTGTAGATGAAATAATGTGCTTCTTTGCCTGGGCACAAATTTAACGTGACTGCACTACAAAGAAGTACACATAAATCCACCATTTATGTTGAGTTTTACGGAATCTCCGTCCTTTAAAGTTATTCACAAGGACCCTTTTGTCCGGTAAATTCAGAGCATTTTGGATGCCTTTTGGTACTGATATGTTCTCCGAGCTTGGCATTTAGGTTGCAAACGTTTTGAGGTCAAAAACTATACACTGAAACATTGACGCACTGATGGTGTCACCTCGTTTGGGGATGAAACGTTTGCAACCTAAATGCCAAGCTCGGAGAACACACCAATACCAAAACCATCAACCGGAGCTACGAACAACATCACAACTGTTCACAACTATCAGAAATGTTGGATGTCACTGGACCCAGCTGGGCGATATTCACAGTGCATTACAGACTGTTAAGTGTGACTGCCGATCAGCAATATGGTGACTCCAGTTAGGTAATCTTTGCTCTAATCACTGAATGGAAGAGAGCTGAACATCCCACTTCGGAGGTCAAACATTTTAGTTTGTTTGCCATTTTCCATGGTGGATGGGAAGAAGACAAAATCCACTCAGCCCTCTACGCAGATTATTCGGGTGCTCTGAAGCAGAAGAGTGGATGTGTTTTGTCCTGTGCGGTTTCGAACAGCAATAGCTTACCGAGTATGGCCCATAGGAAAATGAACACAACAGGCTGAAATACATTTTGCAACGAACTACTGATCGAAGCCCAGTCTAGTGAAGAGAATGACAATTTAGAGCCGTCATCTAAAAAAGATACTGAAATGAAATAAGTGAGTACAGAATAAGTTCCAAATTATAATCTTCAGTTTACAAAGCAGATCATAGAATACCTGCGTGAAGTCATCTATCGCCATGCACGAGAAAGGTGGTACTGATAGGGTATCGATCGAGTGGGTCACGTGCTCTAGGTGTAAGAAAGGCGTTATGCGTGGGCTTCACAGTGAGTGAGTTTGTACGTTAGTTTGGCTATTCATAAATACCACTGATCAATCAGTGTCTCCTCATTACGCACAAATATACGAGTAATGAGCAACCAAATGCGAAAAATTAAGGTCAAAACAATGAATGAGATGTTATAGTTGAAGTTGCGAGCCCGATCAACATAAGCTGTTGGAATAAATCTCATCAATATCATTTCATTGTACACGCTTCAGAATGAGATCACTACTTCAGATATGTATCAGTCAACCCTAGAACCAGGAAAGTCCCTTTCACAGACCCAAGCAGACAGCCATCATTGATGTGGAGAATTATGTTCCCTTGCGCACAACCTGTTTGATCACAGTGTTGTGTCCAGGTAAATCGTACGAACTACGATCAGGTCTTCAAGCTTCGTGACGAGACAGTTGGGAGGAGGGCCGCACAGTGATCCAACGTGTGAAACATACTGCACTCCAAGGTGGTGCTCTAACAGCCATGGTGCTGTAGTGGACTGGACTGTTGTTGGGAACTGTCGTCTATGGGTGCACATTAGGTTGAATACATTCTATACCCTCACCACTCACAACATGTTCATCCCATGTATGGCTTTTCCACTGTGTTAATGTAGACGAAACAGAACGTCCTTTGTGAGTTTAGAACTGAAGAATGAGAAACGACACGATTGTTTTCACTTTTGTTTCTCTTCTGTTACTGAAAGTTATAACCACCTCATTTCAAGACACACCCTGGAAGGTAGACAGTTAAACGTGTCGAAACTTGGGTATATGCTGCTGTTTTTAAAGGTATGATGCGCCTGTAATTTTTAACATGCTTCAAATTAAAACTGGTTCAGTGTTGCAAAAGCAGTCCACGCTCATTTGATGCGAGTCAGATGTGCAACATCTTTAAATGATAGGTTCTATAGGGCTGCACATTTTGGGTTCGAAAATGCAGCTGTGATGACTTTGATAAGTAGAAGATGGCCGGTAAATTGTAACATTTTGATAGCACTTTGGTAATCAGTTTGTCATCCGACCGAGCCGCTAAACATACCACAGATTATGATCATTTTCTAAACTTCAATATATGTCAGGCTGAAATCATGGAGCTTTTGATTAGTGGGCCCTACATCCTTTGGGCTAGCTGCTCAACAAAACTATGCTGGCCAATTTGGATTCGTATGTTAAGCATTTTGTCTCGTACTCAGACAAACTAATCATGTTCACATACTGGATGCAGTGCGGAACTGATAAAACAGACAACTGATTACGGCCTCACTGAAGATTATCAGTGACTTACATTCTGTTTGTTTTGTTACGCCTTTTAGTAACTCTAAGTACGCACTGGTAATCGCATGTGCACTTAGTTCAGGTCCAGAGTCGGTTTCTGAGCAGTGATAACAACATATCGTGGAAGCCAACGAAACATTTAAGTAGCCAGGAATATGTATAGCGTAATTATTCACATAGTTAAACAAGAACGATACAGTGTTCAGTACCTCGTTATAGTCACTACACAGGCAGCAGTTTAACTTAAACTCCAGTTCTTTATCGTGATAACGTGACTTGTTATTCAAATACACAGAAGTTCTCATCTACAGCTGTTCAGTTCGAATGTGAAACATAAACAGAATTTACACTATACGTTACATGCCTTCAACGTCACTTGAATTACATACCGTTTGATCAACATGTCTACTGTGAACAGGACCAGTGACTAAATCGAGTATTTCTCACATGCGAGTAGCAAGGTTACTCAGTACTATTCCACTGAAAGATCACAGTTTTGCCAGCAGATTCTAAAACGAGTAAATCAGTTCGTAAAACACGTTCGATAAATAGCTTGACCTGATTCTCTCCTGTTGTGGTATGAGCTGCACTTCTGTATTACATCGGAAACTTCGAAACGCAGAAATTATTAAATGTACACGGTGAAATCGCGAAATACACCTCTAGCCAATGCGGTAGGCGTCAAGGCATAGGAATTGCCCAGAAATGGACCACAATAATCCGTATGTACGCACCCTCAGCCTTCAGACGTCATCGACAATGAGATCCAAACCGCTTGGGGTGACTATTATGTTCACAGTTGACCCAATCACGCACCATCCGAACAATGTCAACATCAAACTGGGGTCATTAGTGGGTCAAATGAACCAATGTCTTCACGTTTTATCTACCAAGATAATCAGACTGCAACCTATGCAAACTAACTGCGAGAACTGTTGTAGGCATAGTAGTCATCTTTTGAACAGAATTAAATGAAAGCTTTTCGCAATAAATATGAAGTTCATCAAAAACGCGTTTTTTAGTTGCATTTCATTCCTTACATGAGGTCGGAAAAAAACAGTAAAATACCTTTTTCTTTCAGAAACCACATTCAGTAAAATAAGTAAAACTCATCAAACTGAATGATAAACAGAATTTTCAGTCTCTGCAAAATCAATATATCCCGGAGTTGTAGTTAGCGGGTTATGTGTAATTTAGTAAGCTACATTGAACATTACCGACACTGAACACTACTCACAATTGACTCCGGCTGTCGCATTCCAGACAGACGTTTCAGCTGACTCCTTTCGAAAAGAGGCACTTGACTTGGGCCTTGTACTTATCAAAGCTCGTTAGTATTGCACGGCCTTGTGACGTTCGGGATTTGACCAGAGCCACGGACCGCGGTCAAAGAAGTCTGAAAATATACAAAACTGGATGTCCATCTCCCTTCATTACAGCACCTGTGTTCGTAGAAAACGAAGCCATAGTATTTGTAGATCGGAGCCCGAGAGAAAATGGTTGCAGGATAGCAATTGCATGGGAAAATTTTAGCATACGATACAATATGGCATCAAGCGTCAGTTCACTAAAATTTGCTCAAGGATGTGATCAAAAAATATCTGCATTTTAGGTAAAGTTAGGAATTGGTGATATTATAACGACTCTATAAGTGAACATTACTCATTAACGGTCTTCGGAGTAAGGGTATTTAACTGAACGAAACATCTGTCAGAATTAGGTCAGAACTTGCTTGATGCCATTACCCGGGAGAGAAAGACATTCCACAGTACCTAACGGTCACCTCTTATGATTGATAATAACATTATAAACACAGACTACTTCGAGTAAAACGAGCGATTTATCAACATGAATACGTTTCGTAGAACCATGTACATAAACTGCAACAGTTTTAAGAGTTTCATGTAGATTGCACATCACCCATAATTGATCGCGGCTGTCGCATTCCCATAGATAGCTGCGATCAATTGTCGGTGATGTTCACTGTGTATGAAAATCCAAATCCCTTACTACTCATCAGTTCTAAGATTAGAAGTGATTGTATTTATCACAATTGAAACAGCTGTTATGAAAACATTTATTCAAAAATGTAAATACTTTTATTACAATGGTCCAGAAGAATTGTTTGTTGTTGGGTGGAAGACTGGACGCAATGTCACACCAAAGTTATTGATATGTACCTTTAAAATCAAATTGTAAACAGTACTTCGAACAAACAAGTCAATGAGGAATCTTCCTTTTTTTCTCTACTGTACGCCTCTTCAACAAACACTCAATGCAATAGTCAGCGCACACTTTCAGTGTTTGACTATCACGTTTTAAAGGCGCTACATTTGAAGTAGCTCATGTGGATTGTTCCTCACACTTAATTCAGACAGTGTATTAAGGGCATATTCAAGAAGACCAAGCAGAATTAGGTGAGACTTTATGAAAACTGGGATACCACATATATCCCAGCTAATTGATTTAATTCACATACTAGCAAAGGTTGTTGGACATCAAACAATCGGTTAGTGAGTTCTGATCGTAGATGGTTCGCCCGACCGTGCGAATAAACTTTAATATCTTGATGCAATTAGAAATAATAGCAGATCAATCTGAGTCAATAAACATGGACATTCATCGATAATTGACTGTACATTTGTGAGCGGCATTTCACAGTTGTTAAGTACAGGTAGTACCTTCAACAAGAATATCAGTGGAACTCAGGGCAGCAGAATGTTCAGTCTCTTCATGCAATCAGCTGAAATAAAGGCCTCAACACTAGTGACATCAGTAGTAAAGGAAAGCCTGGGACCATCGTTCATAATAATCGATTGTTTTCTGGCGAGTAGGGCCAAACTAATTGGTAGAGTTTACTGTAACAGTAGTGGGCTGAATGTTAGAGAATTTGCTCTCCTAAAGTAGTATGGACTAAACAGACCTTCGAACTACGACAGTCGACATGAATGTAGAAATGGAAGTGGAAACGCCAACCAGTAATGTTTATGATCACATGACAAAACACTCCAGCGTTGAACAGAGTTTCGATTGGAAGAAATTGGTTCAAATTCAGAATGGCTTTGGCTAGTTGACTGTTTAAATCACCGCCGGTGTTAACGCGTCCACTTCCTACAGTTGTCATCGTGTAACACAACTGATTCTTTGTTCATCACAGCTACGATGCTTTCACAGTGTTCACAGGTGACTGGGCAGACTGTTCATTTGTTAGTGCAGTTGGTACACCTAACATACAATGAAGTTCAATGGAAGTAATCCATAGGTTTGATTGATCCCTTAGCTAAATTTTCAGCTGGTCACCGAAATTACATCATGCAGCGTGATTCGAAAGTTGAAATATGAAAATGGGCTTCTTCCGCAACTTTAACGGTGGCAAGCTGAACATTTTCTAGCATTCGATGCTGCAAGAAAGCGCACGGAAGTGAATAGTTAAATCCGTACGCGCTAGGCACTTTAATAGATCGTAATCAGTCTTGGCAGTAACTTTGAGAGAACAAGATCTTTTCTTTTGTTATATAGTTTCGTGTACTGTGCCAAACTGTTGAACATTTCCAGTAACCCTCGATATCTTGTAAACCGGCGTTAACGTTAAGATGTTTCAAAGTAAGAAAGTCCATTCAGGAACTTACTGACCGAGAAGCTAGCCCCAGCAATTTGAAATACGTAATCGTAACCACAGTTGTACTTAGCTGAAGCTCGGAGTTAGTTTATACACAGAAACAGTAGGACACTGATGGAGTTAACATTTGACATTTATGTACAGCGTAATTGGGTGTAGAATTAGACAAAAATAGCATAAAGTTTACTTTTGAGTTACGATCATTACAACATCTCATTAAATTTATCCGTTGTTTTCCCTAAAGTTGAAATTTACGCTTTTGAACAAAATTCAGTGGATTGCGATGCCGTACGATCTTGCCTGGGTGTCGGCCGAAGAGACAGTTGTACATGAATTGTTGATTTTTTGGTACAGTCGTATGTTCAGTCAGTAAAATGTAAACACAAACAGTAATACAGAGTATATGCCGAAGTGTTCACAGTAAGTGTGAACTGCATATATAACAAAGATAAGGGAAATGAATTTGATCAATGTGAAGACATATTGTAGACGTACAAGAATATATAGGACCGTGTTCACGATGATCTTAAGTTCAGGAATAATTATTTTGTGCACAACTGGTCGGCTTCCGTTGGTTGAGTACGACAGCCTTGACGGATAATAAAGCTAGACAAGAAAGATTACGGATATCCAAGCGGTCCCATATATAAACGTAATCTATAAACTCACTCAGCCGAGACGCACTGCGCATACTCACTACAACCTGTTGAACAAATTACACACCCAGCTCATGTCGATCCCAGGATTGACGTTAGAGAGGAGAAAACATTAAATGCTGACGCGATTGTATGTTTTTTGCTTAAAAACGAAAAAAGTTGGTAAACTTCTATTTAGGAAAGGTTTTAATCTGTTTCGGCAGAACAAGTGATCATCATGAAGTCTGTCAAAAATTAGCGCGACGGAGGACAGTTTTTCCTACTGTTCTGTCTCAGTAAAATGCTATTTTGGGTTATGTATTTACCGCATAAATTTACCAGCCTTCTACACAGTGAATATAAGGGGCAGCACGTTAGTGGGTGCGTCGTGGCGGGGATGGTGCATACGACTGATTGGGGTTAACACGGATATTTAACTGTCTCGCACAATGTTGGTGGCAACACTAAAAATTCGGACCGTAAGTGAATTTCACTAATTATATTAGACATGATTTGTTAAGCGCATTCTGTCCTTTTACTGCGGCTACATCTACTGTTGAGTTGTCTGGATTGTCAACTACTGAATCTCATTGTTTGGCGACGGAAAATGAACTTTTTTGCCCATGGAGTTTTGTTGTAACGTATGTCAAATTTCTCCACTATCGTTGCGGGAAGCAAACATTTTCCGAAGTTCACCTTCAACTTCAGGAGAGAAGTTTCACGCAGACCAATGGAGTGACTATATGAAGTCTTCTATGTCCAGTCCTTGCGTACATTTTTGTTGCCCATATAGAGAGCAAAATGGAACAACATATCACAGCGAGCGTGGTTTATCAAAGATATGTGGACGACATTGTCGTGATCGCTGACAGTAAACAACAGATCGATGCGTTAATGAAAGAACTGAATTGCAGTCACGCGAACCTACGATTTACGATGGAGTTAGAAAAGGATAATTGTCTGCCGTTCTTGGATGTACCGATCCAACGCAGAGCTGATGACACTATAAGATGGTCGGTCCATCGAAAGTCTACATGGACGGGGCAGTACTTGCGTTATGACAGCTTTGCCCCAGTTCAGCACAAACGGGGATTAGTAAGGACCTTATTCGATCGAGCTAGGAAAATTTGTACAACTGACACAATCGATGAAGAGTATCATCGTCTTGGAGACACATTAAAAGCAAACGGTGACTCATAGTGGTTTATATGACGATTCAGCAAACAACAGATCAACAGCCAACCCCTCCGTTTTGCTGAACCGAAAGCTACATTCATTCGACTTCTTTTCAAGAGCGACGGTTTCCGTTCAATCTTGAAAAATCGATTAGTTTCCGCTGTTAAACGAATTTTTTACGCGGCTAAATTGGTTCTCAGTTTTGACACCACCAAAATACAAACGCACACCATCAAAGATCGCCTACTTCTTCCCTTCATGTCGCACTGTGTGTACCAATATTCGTGTGGATGCAGTTCCACCAGTATTGGGGTGACGGAGTGGCGGCTGTAAGTTAGGATGGCACACCATTTGCCTAAATGGATGTGCAACCGCGGCAGCCAACCCGTTGGAATATGTGCGAATGAGGCCAAAGGTCACTTACACAAGACACCGGCTTCAACCATTGCACTCATGGGAACGAGACAAATCATGAGGCTGGCAATCCGTCGGCATTCTCGGTCATCTTCAAGCACCGGAATAAACGCTTACTCTATTTTGTCGAGGCAATTGCTAGTAAACGACTGCAGTCACCATTGTTTGTCCAAAAGCCACCAGTATGTGCAAAAAGGACTGTTCATTAAATCAGCACTACCTTGGTAGTGCTCATGGATTATCCCTACCTGGTCAGGACACTCTCCGTAAGTGATGATTCTATAATTTGTAATTTTCATTTTTGTAGTATGCATGTGATAATATGCAACAAAATCAGTTCCAATCAAGGTCATGCAATTAACCGCCACTAGCTTTTCTTCCCATTTTCGGATTCGTTGGAACTATGACCTGTATTGCAACCTACTGCGGTTCTCCCATGATCCCACGACATTACGTTACCAGTGCAGTATCCCGGTGATGGGAGCCAGTAACAGCTGAGCGATCTACGGCCTGACAATAAGAACAACATTGCTGAATTATTCTACCAACAAACTGAGTCTAAAGATTATGTCATCATGTACGCATATTGAGGTGTTTCCCAAGCTTGCATCACTTCTTAAATGTGGATGTAAATGACTTCGGCAAGTTATGTTGACCACAATGAGACTCCGTTAACCAATTTCAAAAAGAAAACGGCCTTATCGTGTCGTTTCCGGGCATCTAGATCGAACAAGCGATTGAAAGATTACTCTCCAAGAATGAGTTCACAGTAGTCTGGGAGACAGCCTGCAGTAATACTCCACAGATTTCGCTTTAAACCACAGAGGTATCCACGATATTTGTGCCAGCGAACGCTGATGTACGTCAAATTATCTTCCAATTAACCAACACTTGACCAAGGCATCCATGCAAATCATATTCATACTTTCGATATGAATATTCGTCCCAATCTACCAAGGGGTGCAACCATTAGCGGACACTTTGTTATAAGTGTGATGAACTCGGACACTTGGCTTAAGCCTGTAAATCGAATTTTCGCCTACAGTCCGAGCTCCGAGCACTGTGACCACAGTGATAGCTGTTAACACTTCAACGGAGCTGGGCCTTATATTTAACACAAGGTGGAGCGTTGCGTCAGACAGATGTCAATCTCCACAATATTCCATACACCTGGAAGTCACAAAGCAGTCCGCTGACGTGGATATTGATACTGAAGCGTTGGCAGTGACAGTCGGGGCCGCTGCTATCAAACATTTACTAGAAATACCTACATGTTGGTCAATTTTGCGGACTCACGGCGTTATGAAAGTGCACTACGGGTATTAATTACGGGAGCCAGGGGTAAAAGATGCCAGTGTGTAGTAGTTCTGGACCGTCCAAATTTACACTTTCGTGTTGGAACAATGGACGTTCAAGCATGTTAGATATGGTCAAAAGTTTAGCAGGAAATTTGGAAATTAAGTTGAATGCCTATTCGATTAATCATTCACTCAACCCTGATACAAAGTACAATCTATTCGTAGACCAAGTCAAAGCAGTTTTAAGATGGGATATCAAGAATGGACGAATAGTTGCATTGTTACCTATTCCTTTGTTTATCTGGTTCACTGTTTAGCATCGAACCAGTCAGACTACTGCTCGTGACTAACATGTGGTATGGTTATCAATGAATGATAATCTCCGTTTTCTACACTACTACTGTAGCCTTATAAGTATGTGCTAATATGTAATGAATAACAGCCTATTGATACGTTCGACTTTCTTCAAGTACGCTTAAGTTTAAGGGGCAGTGCGAAGCCTGTAATTCCAAATAATACAGGTTGATGTTGCTGAACAGGATCATCAGTGAATTATCGAGTAAGTCTTCATAATGGACCCAATGGAACTGGGAAAGTGGAAATAAAAATCTCAAGCGGAGTGGGAGAAAAGGAAAATTGATCGGTACTACTTTTTGCCAAGAGTGATGGTAAACTGGATTCAGTAGTGAAGAATATAGTCTGACTGAACACACAAACACAACAGCCATTCGATTAGCTGATGGAAATGACGCTGTTAAACGTGCTGCCCGTCAACTGAAATACCGAAGAACTTACAGAGTTTCATTCATTCGTGTGTTCAGCTTCAGCTGTAAATGCCAGCGGCTGACAATTTTGAAAAAACCCTTCGGGTTGATTAACTATTAGCGTCAATGATACGGACATCCGGAAAGTGTGGCTGATCAGTTGAAACCTAACGTTCCGAAAAGTCCAAAACATATACGAATAGAAAGATAGAGTGAATGCCGCTAATACCAGTTTGCACGAAATGCTGGACCAGAAGATCAAGTTGCATACTTACTTAAAGATTCGAAAAATGAGCCAATTTTCACCATTTATTCAGTCGTCAACCGTCAATCCTGGACCAGTTAAGGTGAAAGATTGTTTGTCACAGGGTAGGTTACACCTGCAAGCACCCTGCCTATTCCTTAGTGGTAAGTACCATTCGTATAGTAGACCTTATATTATGACAGTAGCATGCAAATGTCAGAAGTAACACCTGAGTTAAGCTGGAGAGTCAAGTACTGTAAAGCTAATACTTCGACAAATACGTTGCAAATTTATTCCAGGGTTCAGTACTCCATTCACAAATGTTTTGCATTCAAATCAAGGGGTGACTGCATACTCACTGTAGATCCAGAAAATTAGTGAATCCGTTATTTCGAAGTCACTACTAAAACAAAAGATTTCTGATGCTCGGTTGAGTTAAACATTGGTTGAAGCACACGGAGTTACTGGTCCTCCTTTAGTCCCTTTACGTGGGACTGACCTACTGGTGACTGACAACTGTGACGTGGTTGTCGGGGTGCAGTTATTTGTATCAGCAGGAAGCTCTACCATTCTGAGGTTAACGGTTCCAGAACAGCCTAAGTATGGTTTACCACTGGATACAAACCATACGTGCTATATGATTAAAACGTATCAAACCCAGTTTTTAGGAAATATATCGAATAATGTCTCGTCGACTGAGGCAGCTTGTGGGCAATGCTTTCAGCGAACCAATAGAACCAAGTATACCCACTTGGGTTAGCTCATCAATATGAGTTTGAAACAGTATGGCAAATCATTTAGGATCCCTGATAATTAGGAACTGACGCTAGATCAAAGACTCAGAGGATTCGCACTGACAACCGAGTAGATACAGTATTTTCTGAAAAAGCTCGCATATTAAAGAACGTGGACCTACAAGTCCCACTGGAGTTAGATCTTCAGTAATTCACTAAATTTGCTGGGCTTTTCGGATTATTACAGTGCAACCTTCTACCACTTGGATTTTACGTTTCAGTTGGGATAACATAGGTAGTGATCGATGAGATAGTTGTCAGTGCCAAGCAGCATTCTTGGCGTCCTCAACCAGAAGACAGTTGAAAGCTGGAATGATTTAAACGACCGCTGCAATCATGAAAGTAGAACTTTGAATTGCTGGATTAAAGTTATCAGTACCATGCGGACTTTCCGTTCCTGCAAAGTATTGCACAACGGATGGACGTGATAAAAAGTTCCCATTCGACTTTCCATGGCAGATCTCGGTAAAAGTAAACATACAGAACAGGGGAGCACAGATGTACGATTTTAACCCGACATCGTTTATCACTACAAGCCCCCTCAGACAAGGACATCATTTTAAAACGAGGGTATGCACGTACCATTACCTGAACAGATATGGTAGTTTATACCAGTGTGAATATAAACGTCAGACAATTTTACAGAACTGCGTACTAACTGTAGGCACTGACATTTACTATTTATATGACACACTGGTCTAGCAGGACAGCGAACAAGTGACCGAGATTCTCATAAATGTTTGACCTATCAAGGGTAATTGCAAGGGATTCAGCACCTTGATGCTGGTCAGTTGAATATACCTAAGACGAACGACGATAGTGTAATGAATGCTGAGTTGTCGATTTTGTTAATGCACTGACCGTCTCGTCACTCCATTCACACCGACGATGATGAATTTCTTCACTGAACGGTGACCTTGAAATTCAGTCTATCAACGATGTCAACAGTACTCAATGCAGCAAAACCACGATCACTTCCCTGATTAAAACAAAACATCCTAATTTAGTTCCAGGTAGATTTTCTGTCTTGCAGATTATCTGCGCAACTTCTACATTATATGTTCAGAGAAGGCCAGCAACAATTGTTGCATATTAATCTGTGCATACATAAACAAACATCATGAAAATTTACCAAAATAAGTACCCTGCTGGCATCATTCTGAGCGGAAAAGTTAAAATGTTATAAATAACCTTTGATCTTTTTCATTAAATTTCGTACAATAACCAATAGATCGTTCGTATGTTGGCAGCAACTACAGTGTGAAAATCACGTTCATCACCGACTTCTGGGTGCACACTACTATACTGAGTTTAGGCGCGAAACACCAAAAGTTGCAGAAATTTACCAGACACCGTAAACGCCAATGACTCTAGCTGGTTTTATAATTACTCCCCAGTCAATGACATCCTGTGGTTGCTATTGAAACGATGATCTCACTTAAGGAAAATTGTTGTTGTAAACATTAACGTAAAAGTCACGTTCGATCACTGATAGTGTTATGGCTAGAAGAACAGGCGTAATGTAAGAATGTCGGGCTACAGCATGCTGGGACAACTGTGCGGTCATGCGGTAAGATGTACAATAGGAATACGCAGAGGGTAAGCGGATTACGGATCAGTTGTTTACTCAGGAAGATCACATGACTAAGTCCCATTAGATTGACAAATGCATGGCTATGGATTCGCTGATGTGTTCCGAATTGTAAATCCCAAACGGTTCCGCTGCGTGCACACATGCATACACGTATTGTTCGTGCGAGCACATCTTGCTATACCCAACAGCGTTTAAAGGTATCTCGAAGGATGTACACTGGGTTATTGATAAATGGATTTAGAATAACACAACGTTATGAGCAAGTTGTAATACTCTATGTTTCAACCACCTCGAGTGGCCTTCCTCAGAAGTGTTGTCTTTAATACCAGTCTGCTGTCTACTGGTTCACCATCACTCTTAATCATCAGCAATTTATCTCTGGCTTGAAGAGGAAGCATCTCTACTCTGTACTTTCAAAGACGAACCATGACACACTAATTACGATCGCTGAATAGTCTTCAAGTTGCCCTGTTATAACGCATTCCCCATTCACTCCAGGTACTGCCAGACTCAATGAAGACTTCCGCTGCTATTCCAGCTCTTCCAATCGGTTGTTTTCACTTCTATGGTTTCTCAGCCTAGTGCTGACGCGGTTCGGATACCACAGTGATATGGCACAGGTCTTTAAACGAACTTTATTTGACAGCTTACTCACTGTACAACAAGCAGACTCCAACAAGCATAAGTCAAGATTTTAGGTGAATTAATACCACTCAACTTCAAACACAACAAGAAGCCAGTCGTCATAGAGAACAACTGGTCGTGAAAACTCTCAATGACCTTAAAACTCAAACAACTGTAAAAATGGTTTGATGCTAATCCTGATGATGACTACTAGAACACTGACAAGTCAGAAACAGTTTTTTGCACAATGTATCTCTCGAGCACATTTCGCTGCATCTCATCAGGTACACACTTCAGTCTGTATGTTTATATAGCAAAGTTCAATGGACATTTTGAAGCTAAACAACAAAATCAACGAACACATTCCAGTTTGGGTTCGCAAAACACTCATGGATACAACAACACCGGGATCAAGTCAGAATGTAACAAGTCACAGGGAATAAGCATCATCGATCGCCCGACACCTGTTGACTTGTCGACCCCAACTGAACCTGGAGAAGACGTTTCGGATACGTTACGCAACAAAGATCGAAGGCTTCTCCGGTTCGCGGAGGCGGTATCAATTAGCAAATGGAAGCCACCCCTCTGTGTACAGAAAGACTTGTTCGTCAGTACCAAATTGCCCTGCTAATTGATGTGTGCCGATGTGTGTGAGTGTGCGTGTGTTGGTGTGGTTGTTGATTTTGTTGTTTAGCTTCAAAATGTCCATTGAACTTTGCTATATAAACATACAGACTGCAGTATGTACCTGATGAGATGCAGCAAAATGTGCTCGAGAGATACATTGTGCAAAAAAACTGTTTCTGACTTCTCTGTTCAAATTTGTTACGTGAAAAGGTTGCTTTGCTTTACTAGAACACTGATATTTTGGAGAATGCAGCTCACGCTAATGAAAATGACAGACTTATTGCGCACGGACGACTGAAGCTGTGGTATCTCCGCCGACATACCCACACTGGTATCACTGGTTCGTAGTAAATTTGGATCCAAATGATATTAGGCATGGATACAAGGACACTATAAAAATAACTTTCACTTTACATGGATTTTAGGAGCATGAGAATGCCGCAGATGATCTCGCCACACTTCGTTAGGTTAAGAAAAGGATAGGAGATAAATCTTGTTCCTAAAACTAGGCTTCGCTCGGCTGAAACAGTAAATTTCTTACATTCGCTCAACAATAAACTTGCTTGTCCTATACCGATCTGTTGTCAAATTCTTGTCAGTTGTACTGTATGCAGGTTGTTTAAAATAAGCGGAAAACAGACCGTTGAAATCGGTAATATTAGATTTTGCCGGCAGCTAACACTTTGTTTAAACGAAGACGGACAGATTTATTTCTATTCTGTGTACACCTTACACATTTTATAGGTGTACACTGCGTTCAGTATGAAACTGCAAGTGAGAAATGAGAATCTTCCACAACTGAACATGTCCACTGACCATTCCACCGATATTTCTTACTGGCTGTCCAGTCGAGTTCTGTGACCATCAAGTTTGGTTTGCGGACAGAACAAGTGAAAACGAAACAACTTCCGCTTTGATAACATTATGTCTCTCTTTTCCTGCGTCAATACAAATGAAACTGTTCGACGTGATTCTTACCCATTTGAGCCCTAAAAATAGACTTCTGACTAGGTGACGTTGAATCCTTTGTACGCCAAACAATTACCTTACTTTCATCGCGTTGTCGGAATGCAGCTAGGGTGTCCACCTCCAATCGTTCTCTGATTGTTTTCTCAAACAATGTGCATTGATTGTGGTCAATCTGACCAGTATAATAAAATGATAGTGGTTGTGTATTTTTAACACAAGTTCATACACAATTTACATACCGTAACAAAGTTCTACAGCATATTCAACTTTTTGACAATGTCTTTCTTATTATTAGGTTGACAGCAGCCACACTTTTGTAGGGTACGAACAAATCTTAATTGAAATAAGTAGACCAGGTTTTACATGAGTTGACTGTATATTAATACACTTATACAAAATTGAAACAAAGCCCCTGAAAAACGTATACGGCCAATGCAGGTTGTTATGGCACTATCAAACTGGGCCAACGCTGGTTGGCCTCGTGGATGTCAGGAGCTTCAAAAACCAGGTAGGCGTCACAGCCACCTCAACACTGTATTCACCTAGCCAAGTTTCCCTTGGTCCGGTTACGACCCAGTTGTCATTATATCTTCGTTCCGCTCATGTCATGAGAAAACGTCCTGAGTAACATATGAAAACGGAAGCTTTTAGTATTGCAAAAGAAGTAATTGGGTGAATAAAAGGAAATCAGCAAACTGTACATTTCAAGAGATGCTGTAAACTTTTGTTTGAAAAATCTAAAGACGACATACAGAAAAAGCACAGAAGAGAATGAACAGTCGCTTCAAGACAACAAAAAGTATTAATCTTACGATTGGCTCCCTGTGACACAAGCTGTGTGCTGGTGTTAACATTGTCGCCTAACTTCAATGTCTTCACAGGAACTAAGCAATGAACTCTGTTTAAGATCCATCATATTGCCATCAACACCATTATCACCACCATCAAGGACAGCAATATATCAGTGGTTCACACTAGTGCTTAACGGTCATAAAACCAAAAATATAAGCCCTACTAAGAAATGAAAGAGGAGAAAAGGAAGAGACTTTACTAGAAAACGATTTATCTAAACCTGAAAATTTAAAAATAAAGTGCCTACATCCTACAAAAATCAATTCAACCATCAACGGAAATAACAGGTCGTTAGCAAAATAGCTTTCTTACGGTTTTGGCTATCTCGCTTTGTTAATTGCACTTACAGCAGAAACATCAAGGACCATCAAAAACAAAATTCTCCTATTGAGCCGACTAGTCATCATCCCACTTGATAACTTTCTTAACCAGACAGAAACATCTTTGTGAAGCTTAACGACCATGTATACAACGCTGCCGCGGGGGCTGCGATACCTTAAGGTTGCGAAACTGGATCGCTCGGATTAGAAGATTTGAGCCATCTTCAGGTATCTGACTATCGAAGTTTGCATTCTATCACTCGTATTGGTTAATACCAACTGGCAATCAACGAAGAGATTATGAAGAGGGTACATTGGTAGCAAGCGCCAAAGGACATAGTAATTAACGGAGTGGACTAATTTCGCCAAGGTAACAGCAGATAAACCATTGTGCTCTGGGATATGAACTTCGTTTCTTAATTATCATTGACAGTGGACAGGACGATACAAAAGTAGATTGTTGATAGTCTGTTAGTGGTTGTATTCTTCATCTGATGCACTAGTTACATATCCTCACAAATCTGCATGTAAACCTGCTTAGCCGTCAAAGTAAGTATGCTGGGTACTTTACCTAGTGGCTTTGACGCTGAATTCCACGTTTGGAAACTGGAGTTATTTTTGTCGTTCTTTGTCTCTTCAATTTAGCGAGGGTGTTTTATATTTCAACAGCATACAACCGAAAAGCGCTGCCAAAGGAGGAAGACTAGTAAACAAGAAAAGCACAAATCTCTACCGCTGAAGAAAACTGTGCAAAACTTGAGAAGGGGCTGCTAGCGGTGGTTCTGGTTGTGGACCGTTTCAGCGTTCATAAAGGTCACAAAATCCCAGTGGTTGATGTAACCTCTGGCGTCTACTCATCAGTCAGCAAAAACGTAACTAAGAATTATTCTGTTAACCGTGAGATCAACAACACATCACTGATGCCCATTTTCAAGTCGAACTATCCGGTCCTGCTACAAGTGGTTTTGAATTCGAAACGGTCACTATAACGGGCCACAGAATAATGCGGATGATTTTAGGATGGAGCTGCAAGCTTCCATCGAACAGGATCAAGTAAGCAATAAGCCAGTTGTGGGATGAAAATTATTGGTTACGAGTAAGAATACGGCACTTGTTGACCACGCGATGCTTCTCAAGAACTGTGAATGGTGTTTCCAAGAAGGCAGATCAATTTTTCCATTGATCTATCCTAGACCATGGCTGACATTATGATAGACGTTATAACCCAACTGACCATTTACGCCCACATGTCTGATAAACTGGGAAATGAATTGATTGTTAGACTGATAGAAGGCGAATAGATCGTATAGCCTTATTCGCAGCTGACGATAGCCTACTCGGGGATGTTACACAAAACAACACGATGGACAGACTGCTGATAACATGACGTGTTCATCGAGGCAGGCAAGAAGACAAGAATGGTACCACTACATATATCTACATCCTTAAAATTCATTACACCTTTCAGGGGTATTTTAAGGAAATGATTCGGCACAGTAATAAACTAAATCTGCTAATCCCAAATCTTTAGCCGATTGGCTTTGCTCGTTAGTTTCAGCGAGGCACGCAACTAACTCACTCGCTTATTTCGAAGTCCCATTATAACAAATTCCTTTGTTGTTTCAGTATTATTCTGATTCGTAACTTCGTTGGAATACCGATTTAGCTCGAATACCTAACATCGCTTGGTTGTAATATTCCTTCAATCTTCTGCTGATCATCTACATAGAGAGATTCGTTCAATCCATCTTATATTGCACATAGTTTAACATGTTACCAATACTGAAACCAGATAGCATGAACCGTACAATAAATCACAAATTCACTTTCTTAGATGTGATTCACAAACCGCTACTATTGTTCCAATCTGGTGAAAATATAGTCCATGAGCCTGGAGAGTAGTTGAGATGCTTTATTCAGTGCAGCCTGTTACATCACCTCTTGTGTCCGAACTCTCATTCAAGGCTGAGTGAGTTGAAGCAGTATTAATGATAACAAGAAGTGGCGTCCGAAAAAGTCTGAAGGCTCATACTGTTCTGTTTACTGGAAGGATGTTGACAAGTAATCAGTATGCAAAATTGTTTTCGTGATCTTGAAAGGCATAATGGAAGCAAAGACCATTTTGCCTGACTGGTTTGTCTTCATATCCGTTGGTAGTAGTGCAGCGCCAATCTCTTTTTTGACAAGTCCAACACAGTACATATAAAAGTTTCCAATCGTCGCCTCAAGTTTCTAGTCGTCTTAGTCCCGAGAACCGACTTTAATCCCTGCATTTGAGTTTTTTTTATTCAGATCACCTTATTCACTAGTGACGATCTGCACCGTAAAACGCGGGTAAGTTATATTGACCGAAAAATAAGTAGAAGAATTGCTTACGCTAACAACACTTCATTTACGTCGCATTGCCCTGCAAAATTGCAACACCACCTGGAATCTTGAAGAAGACTGGGTTTTTGCACATTTTGTATAAATATGCTTGACATGTGAACCAGTCCATTGTCGCCCACGTCAATCCGAAATAGAGGGCGTAAAACCTCGCAAATAAATCATTATTTACGGAAACGCACATCGCTGATAATTTTGAAGCGCAGTCACATCTGGGCTGGTATACTGTGTTTTTTCTTATCTAGATCGATGGGTAGAAATTAACCGAGAGGATCAAATCGTTGAGAAGCCTCTCATTCTTTTGGTTTTAACTTGTTATGGCAGAACTAGAATGGTTAAATTGCCTACAAACAAGATGGATTGTCGATAAATTATAAGGGATTTTGGCTGTTATGACGTTAACATCACACACGAGTGATTACCGCTTTTGACGTCATGTCAGTTTACCAAATAGCCTCCTCTTCAGTGAAAAAAATACTACATTCAACTTCTGCTAATGTTATAGTACGTCAGAGAGTGTTCATTTGTTGGTTGAGAAGTCTATGGAAATGTAAAAGCTGAAATCACTTGTAAATGAGGTTCATCCTATATCAATCAATTCAGTACGTGTCAATAATCGAAATGCCGCTAGATAGGTTCAATGATTCTTATGATTTCGACTTGAGCGGAGGTCCCAATATGGGATACATCAACAATAATTGCAGTTGAATAATTATAAAACTGAGCCTTCAGGATTGCACGGACTATCATGCTAAGTGGACAGTCTAGAAGAGCTAGTAGGAACAAAATCAAACGAGAGTGTTTTAGAACATGATGTAGTAGACAAGATCAAACGACAAACTGATACCAGTGCACAATGTTAAAAGATGGTCTACAGATGTTAACCTGTCAATGAATACTTCACTCAGTCGTGAAAATGAAGGATGACGTGTGGAAACGGAAATTTTGTATAAAAAAGGTAAGTATAAACATGCTCAAAATTACAGTGAAGAGATTACAATGAACCATATCCAATCCAAGCTTACCTTTCCTAAACCCCAGTTCCGAGTACTTTTCGTGACTTTAAATTGTAAACTTTGATTACTGGAAAACTGCATATAAAGGGTTATAGTCAATTTTTCATTGAACGCAAGTGGTGAATTCCTAACGAAGAATATTAACTTACATTGGTTCTATCCGCTCTCGGGCGCAATCATTTGGTCGTCAAGTGATCACATTCTACCAACCCCAAGAAATAGTGCGATGCGTCCGCTCTTGTGTTCAAGGCATGCACACAAACCGCATTTTATTAAGCACGCTGTTGAAACCAATTATCACTAAGCGATGGTGATAAGCGCCTGTCTTATTTTTCGTGATATCTTCACACCATCCAGAATAATATGCAATAATAAGGGAACACTGCATAACATATGGTAACGTGACAACAACTGCACCGCTACGCTATCTTTGATGTCATTGATGCATAAGAAAGTTACACTCAAAAGATGACGTCAGTAAACAGGGTAGAACTGAGAGGCAACCCTCACTTCGCGTGACAGACAGTATCTTGATAGCGCCGAATGTGATCGCATTACATAGGAAGGGTCTTTAGCAAATATTTCATAGAATTCGGGCGATGCGTTCTGGCTTGGTTGTTCAGAACTATACTCCACCCCTTTGCGCTTTTCCACAATCTGGTTGCATTTCCACAGCCGACAAGTATTCATGTTCTGTCCACACCTGGCCCGATGAATATGTAGGAGCAACTGATCGATTGAAGCTATGCATGTGATAGTTTGTCTAGTATTCAGGTTAGTTGGCACAACATAGGCTCATGTAGGTCAGGCAGTGACCTTCATTTGGTCGATTTAACGTCAGGGTGAAAGGATGCATCATTTAAGTTCACTTGTTTGTATATCAGCCGTGAACAGAAACGGCCTGGAACCTTCGTCTCACAATCCGAACGTCTTGCCATCTTAGACAGAAATCTGCAATTTATGGCCAACCGGTTGAAAGTATCCACCTCACCATCAGAAATTGTCCGACGTACCGTTCTATCATTAAAGGATATCGATATCTGGTTGTCGGTTGTCGTTGCCCAAAATTGCGTTACACAAGAAGAAAGATACGTGCTGTGTCCGCTTGGTTAACTTCCCATCAAAAACACAGTACAGCTAATACAAGTCCGTTTTGGGCTTTTCACTTTGACACCAAGTACATACGGTTTACATAGAACGATGTTGTTGGGATGATACGAACCGTGCAATAAATGGGGCAAAAAGAAATCAACTACGTCATGAATGCAAAAGAGGACGAAGCTGTCATGCAAACTCATATCAGCTAGGACGCCACTAGAACCGTGGCAATTTGATCGTTCATGTTGTGGGTGGTAGGTCACAACAGCCGCGAGGTCTGAATAAAATCCGTCTGAACCCACAGAGGTAGATTATTCAATCGAATTTCTATCGCCTCGGCTGTGGCCAGAATTAGGCATCACACCGCCTCTGACTGACTTCCGTTGACTAGACAACTCGGACGAAAATATGTGGTTGGGTTGACGGTATGACTGGAGTATACAGGATCTATCATGATCGTGCTTGTAATCGTAACTTGTAATCGTAACTCCACTACTGATCCAAGCCACATGTTGCTTACTGATACAGTGACACAAAAGTCTGGTCGTGTGATCTACGCAGTCAATTCTACGGGATCGAATATATTAATGTACACCAAAGGAAAAAGCTGAAGCTTATCGTTTAAACATAGATATAATTCTGGAGTAGAGAATGTGTCGTAGTAAACACTACGTGCAACATCGAGCGACATATTTATACGAATAACAGGAGATAAGTTTACTGGACAAATAAAAGAGAGCTCACTCTAAAACCGTATCTGAAAAACTGTGTTTGTTGTGCTCACAACACACAGTATCAGAAGAAAAAACGCCACTGCTAATCAATCCGTATCTAAGACAGTTGTACAGTTTCTGAAACCCCCTGCTATGTGAGATTTCATACAGTGTGTATCCTTAGTTGTATAGGACCTGTGTTATGAAAAAGCGACAATTACTTTCTCAAGAATGACAGAATAAGAAACACCACAGCATACAAAAATTCGTTAGAACTGTTGTCGACAATATCAGTTCTTCTTTATAGCCCGGTAAGAGTATAGATATAGTTTGACATCAAACTGAACACTGTACCAGTAAATGTTTACATGGAACTTGTCAAGATGCAGAATAGTATTTGACTTGATTCGAATTTTGGTACAGAGTAATCAACGTTAAGAGCACTCAATAGAAAATGTCGATTTTTGTGAGAGTTTCGAACAAACTTGTCAATTTACAAGAAAAACTGGCATCCACGTTCGGCAGCATTCATGTTTACTGTCAACTCTCTTTAATACTGAAAAGAACGACTAGTGAGCTAACAACGTAATCGAGTAGTGTTCACTTAAATACCGACTTTCCAAGTAATATTAACGGACTTCCGTCTAGTAAGTAATCTTAGGAGTCACAATAATTTGCTTCGTTCATAGCTTGACTGACGGAATGTTATTTTCAATCACAAAGACAATAAAGTTAGTCTGATTCGTTATACGCTTATTGGGTACATTATTAATTATGGATAAACTTAGCAAACTGTCTACTGATTTACATGACATACGGCTCCTGCTCAGACAGTTGCCGTTTGGTAATTTGCCTCATTAGCATCACAAATAACTCAACTACATGGCCCTATCACTGTAAAAGTTTTCCAAAATTTGGTTCTTCAGAAGAAATCGAACATTTGCATTTGAAGGTAAACCTGATAACAATGCGAGCGACGTTCAGTTTGAAGGTAATCAAATTTCGACTGTTTATATCTAATCCGGTGAAGACTGTCTTCATTACCGTGATACTTTATTTTTTACCTCCAGTTACAATTGGGAATGGTAGTTTTTTACGTTCTTTTCATCTCAGCCTCAAAACCTCCACCACCTCAAGTGGTAGTGGAGTTTTTAGTGAACTTAAATTCACTAGGAAAAATATGCAACTTATATCCCAAAGGCATGACAAAGTAGTGTGAAATGGTTACAGGCTGACTTAGATACTGGGAAGAGCACAACACACTAGCTAATTAATATAAGTGACTACATTATTGAACCTTCGAGTCTGAGCACGGTAGACGAGCTTGTGAAACATGTTCACAGTCGCAATGTTGTGTATCTCAAAACAGTGTTCTTTTGCGTGATATCGATTACTTGAGAACAACTGGTGCCATCTGTAGTTTGGTATACCGGTAACGTTTCACGTGTAACACAGAAACTGTTTTGTGTAAACTTAACAATTTTGGTGATATTTGTGACAGACCAAGCGTAAGCAGCTGAATGAACCGGAAATCGATAGGCTATGAGTAAAGTGTACATAGACAGGGGTCAATATTAAATCTGAATTTTTAACGGTTACAGATCCGGAACTTGTGGACAGCGAGATAGAACTGTAATCAACATAGTAGATTGAATGGGCTGATCAAAGATTTGATTGCTTTTGAGAAAAGTGGACAGGTAAATTGCGATATTAAAGTGTTATCTCATCTAGCTATCAGATTAAGTTAATTTGGTTGTTCAGCACCGGTTACCATGTGTCAGACAGTTGGATCCTGTCCATCCTAGTTATAACGCAACTGACCCTCGTAAATTCGGTGTCTTCTGCATCTTGGTATTACTATGTGGTTCGTGACTCTCCTCTAACTACTTCTGCATTTTTCTGATCAATTTTGTGATTTGTGTTTAATGCGTGACCAGCAGCCGCGGAATCCATGATCATGACCTTATACTCTAATTAATTCCGCAGTACTTTTCTAACGTTGCTTTGGAGTTCATTTACTCTGTCTCTGAGTTCTCTTGTCGTCTGATCCGTATAATCCTGTGAGCAACCCTCGCGTTTTATTATATGTACCTGTTTACACTTCTTGTCATAGAGCAAGGAAACCTTTTGATACGCAAAGATTTTACTCCATCTCGTCCCATTTTGAGAAAAGTACATGACCTCCATTCCATTCATTACCATCTGAGTAGTCCCTGAAAGCCCTTCCTTGAATGTAACACCAGTAACGAATTTCCACTTCAATGATGTCTTTGATACTGGGTTGACTATTCCTCTTAAATACGCGCTCGAAAATACCCAATAAAGTCATGAGAACTACAAGGTAGCGAACAAGACTTGTTTTCTGTGTTTGATCATCAAGCCAATTACAACACAATAAATATGCAAACAGTAACTGGGGTGAGTAAGAGAAACGGTCAATAGAAGTTATGGACAGCGTATGCTATTAGTTATGCAATCGCTGTTTCAATTCGTGGGCTCGAGTGATTGTGGGCCAGAGTAGATTAAGTGTCCGCACGAACATCTTCTGAACACAAAGGTCAGGGTTGCGGAATCGGATACTGATGGCCTCGGCAACGGTCAACATTCGGAATCTCACCATCTTTGATTGATCCCTTGGCACTCGGTAAACAATCTGAAAAGCATCTCTCTTACTGACAGAATGATTAGAGTTAGTCAAATGAGCAATAAACGCACTTGCAACCATTTTAACCACACCGCTATTCAACCAAGCAGGATGATGTTTACGCACTCTGTCAGACAATCGCTTTGTAGTACAAGCACTCTATGATGCTCGACACGAGCAAACAAATGAGTACACACAACAGCTGGTTATTAAACATGGAAGTGTGTCTTTGAGTTGTGACATGATGATGGGTGTTCAACGGAAACTCACGCACAGTTGAGCGGCAAAGTAAATTGATTCGACTGACTTTTTGAGCTTTCTCGAGATGACTTCGGCCATGGGATCACCCTTGAAAGGAAGACTGATAAACGCAAGCTTCTCATTCACAGAAGGAGACTTAAATTTCAGATCTACCGCATGCATCGCCTTCTGAATGAAACCCATTGGGTAGCCATTCTGCAAGAACACTTGTAGAAAGTCTAGCTCAGCTTGTAAAGTATCAGGAGTGCAGATCTTTGACGCCCTACCCGTCAGACATTGTATGAGGTATCGGTTTTAATTTAGCGGAACGAAACTGTCAAAGTGAATGTACTGGTCACTCCAAATTTGTTTTCTGTACACATTTAGTTGGACTGACCCATCTTCCAAGAAATCCAAGAAATTTATTTCACCTTTGTTGTCTGACTCCTGGATGAATTTCATACTGCTGTGGGCTGAGTTAAAAGCTACCATAACTCTGTTCATATTGGAATTATCATTCACGATGCAAAGGATATCATCAGCATAGCGTTTATAAAATGCAAATTGTTGAATCACCGTACTCAGTTGGTTAGTCTCGAGTTTGCTCATGAAAACGTCAGCTAACAGAGAACCTTGAGGCCAGCCCATTGTCACTCCATCTTTCTGTCGATAGATTGCACTGTTGAACAGAAACTGAACGTTACTCGTACAAAGCACCAGCAGTTTTCTCAGTTCATCTTTTGGGATGCCTACCTGTTTGTTTTTACGCTCAATGTAACCGCATAAATAGTCAGTTGTCTCTTGTAGAGGCATGTTCGTGAGTAATGAGGTAACATCGAATGAGAACATTCTTTAATTGTTTAGGTTCAGGTCTTGGACTGCTTCAATAAAGTGAAACCTATCCCGGAGACTGTGTTTTGCTAGTTCCAACCTGATAGGTTCGAGCAGACCGACAACCCATTTGGCCAGAGCATGATAAGGCGATTTGCACTAATCTAAAATAGGTCTCAAAGGCAAGCCTGTTTTGTGCACTTTGGGCAGACCAAATAACCTAGGGATTATTGTTGCAGTGTGGCGGACGTGCTCGAGAGTGGCCGAATCAATCATCCTCTTCTGTTTCATTCCACGCAACGTTTTAGATATCGCCCTTTCTTTAGCTGGTGATATCTTTCTCCGTATTCATCTTCATGAATTTTGAGCCATCCGCTAGTATATCATATCTCTATTGACCGTTTCTCTTACTCACTCCAGTTGCTGTTTTCATATTTATTGTGTCATCTTAAATATCTTTTAGTAAACTGTACAGGGTATTCTGTGGTAAGTAACATAAACAATACCTTATTCTGTGCTATCTTTTGGTAGCCAGCTTCTAGGCATAAATGTACGGCTATGTGACACATTAAGCTCGTAGTGGTAGCATAAACGTGTTTGAAGTAAATAGATTTACGGCTAAGCATTTTAAATATCTTTGTGTTTTTAGAAGAGACATTGGTCTTGAATCATCGTCCAACCATATGGATCAGAGAGTTCAGAAATATCAGCCGGCCGTTTCTATATTCCATTTTATTTTTCTGTCTGATTCAGAATTCTATCCGACTGAGGTATTGCAAATTGTTTCAGTCTGATTTCATCTCATAATCGCAATAGTTTTGCTTAAATAAGGTACTACCAACGAGCTCCATTGAGAGCGAAACTCGAGTTTAGTGCTTGTTTTCGAAAGGGGCCGACTGGAAAGTCTATGGGAATGCGACAGCTGCGATCTATTTTGGGTGATGTTCAATATATATTGTAGATTACATAACTTGTCTTTGGTCTGACTTTTTCCATCTGCGGAAGCATTCAACTTTACGTGCGGTTTTCTCAGGTTCCTCTGAAAGCTACTTCGAAACAAAGCAGTTCATCCCATATCACTCCACTTCAACTGGCAACAGTAGCGCGACAAAATGTATCTGTTTCAAAATCTGAAGTGTGTAAGGCGAGTATAATGCGATTTTGTAGACCTAGCTGATTTGGTCTTAATTATTCAGTGTTCAGACAACTCAGAGACTGCTTCTCCAACTTTTCGAAGTTTCCTTTGACCAAATGGTAAATGAACTCTTTTGTTCAAGTGGGAGTTGATAAGTTACTTTGAAGTTGTCCGTGACTGGACAGTCTATTAGAGTTAACAGAGTAGTAGGTTTGAAACATGTAACTTTTTAGACTGCTTTGTATGTGATGACGGAGTTTCAGCACGAAATGCTAATTGGTCTTCAACGTGCAACTGAACCATTGATGATAATCGACAAGAAGGCATAAATAATATTAGTTTGAATAACCAATGGTTTCTTTCAACATCCGACATATCCCCATTTGTCTGACATGATAATTCGGCGAATCGCAAACCTGCAGTGGAAACTTCAATTTCCATAAGATTAAAGGTCGCTGTTGAGTTCTGAATATGTTTCAGTGAAATTTAAGTGACCAGTGGGTTGCCCGCTATGTAGATGTATTTGCAAAACCAGATAAAAACCAATCGATTTTACAAGAGAATATCTCGTGAATAGAATACGAAACGAAGATCCCACGCATTTGGAAAACTGACTCTCTCTGGAAATTACGAGTTTAATCAGAATAAACTGCAACAAAATCAGTGTGGGTTGGTCACCGATAAAGGAAGCTTCCTTTCGAAATGGGCTAGCCGAAAGGTTTATCTGAACGCAAAGACTGCGATCAAGTGTGTGGTGTTCAGTTTTGGAATTCAATGTTTCAGTTCTTTGTAGCAGAAAGCTTTCGCATACAAATCGACAGAACAGCCAAGGAAAAGTATGACCATCCTGTGTGGCGTTATTCCATAGAGGACGCACTTCGTAACTCTGAAATTTTTTCATATACCCCATGGTAAAGGATAATAGTACTCAGCAGTTGACGATGAGAGGTTGAACCTCAAACTGTTGCGAGGTCGCTGCAAAGCAATTTCCAAATTCAGTAGTCTATCTGTACAACTTGAGGGTTTTGTATGTTACAAACGTTAACAGGTGTACAGGATTTTAGAGGGTTGTATTTAGGATTATAATCTGTTCAATCAAAATTAATAATTTCAGAAGTATTAACCACACCCTGTGATACACAGCATGTAACGAGGTGATTTTGTCGGTGCTATATTATAATCCTTGTCAGTCTGAGAAAAGAATGGGCAATAAAACGTGGTCATGCATCTGTGCATAACAGTCTGCATCTGGATTAATGTCTAAAGTGACCTGTTCTTTCGCTCAAACTGTTGATAATTCCTTTATATTGCGCCGGTCACTGTCAACAGCTAAACTCGTGCCAGTAATATGTCTATACGTCGGTCTAGGCAAAGCATATTTTTAGATGAGAGCCAATTATGAAAAGTCAGGACTCCGGCTGAAGTCGAACCAGCGACAGAAACAAGGTGCCCAAACGGGGCAAGCGCTCTACCAGCTGAGCTGCGAAGCCACGCCAGGAGCTCGGAAATTTCACATTTAGACTCGATTATCCGCCCGTCCCACTGTCCCATATGGAATCCATTAAATGACCTAGGGGATAGACTGCCCCGGCAGGATTTCTCAAACAATTTACGCTGGAATCCACCCACGTCACTGCCGGGCGGGTAACGGATTACAAATGTGAAACTTCCCAGCTACTGGCGAGATTTCGTAGCTCAGCTGGTAGAGCGCTTGCCGCGTTTGGGCATGGTGTTTCTGTCGTTGGTTCGAATCCAGCCGAAGCCCTGACTTTTCATGATAGGGTCTCATCTAAAATCATAAATCTTCCAAACTAGTTGTTAGTAAAGTATATTTCATTACAAGTAATGCGAACGGAATACTACCGTTTAGTTCAGAACCAACAAATGTCAGTCATAGTGGGCGAAGTTGTGTATCCCTTGCCGATACATCGAAACGGTTACGCTAATTTCCCTACATTTCAACTACAGAGTATTTCGTTAAACTTTTGTCATACACTTGTTGTGACAACAGTGCGTTTACTTGTCGACCATAGCTTTGCTCTGGAAGTCAGTCGCAATAGTCGCTTTGACATTTCTTGTCGTCTGCTTCGTTATGTGTGTGTGTTATGGGCTGCGCAAGTAGCACATGACAGCACCCCTAAAACTCGAAAACCTTTGATAACTCCTCGTATGTTACTGTGTATCTTTTGAAATGCCCAAATCATGCCCTGTTTCAAAAATGGTAATTCATCTGTTCACAAAATGACGCAAATATAAATCTAATCGTTGATTATGGAAACCTTGGTAACAAGACAATTAGTTCAATTCCAGACCACGGAAAAGGCGGTCGGTCGTTCACAATTTTAACTGCACGCGTCCAGTTTTTGACCGACTGACATGGGACTTGTCCATTAGTTTAACCACGAGATATCAACTTGGAATTTTTGTTTGGTTTTGTAACATCAATTTCGCTTATTGTGCTGTGTATCAGTCCTATGAAGAGACAAGCCAAAAAATTCAACAAACATTTTCAGGTACGCTTTTCCGATGCGTTGCAAACAATAGTTGTTTTCTCTACGATAATGTGTTCAACAGCAATAAAGGATGGGTGGTCGTATATCATCTTCACGGCTTGTAGACAAAAGGCACCGGAAGTCAATTCTAAGAGCCGACGCATGTGGCAGTAATACTCTCTCGATTAAACTTGTTACTAACAAACCAGTCGAATAAAGATTACCGTTTGATATTATCCATCCTCGTCATCGAGAATGAGCTTGGGAAAGGAACGAACACGAGTGGCATTCTTATGCAATAAATGATTCAGAACACATTACAACATCGAACATCCAGGGTTTGCTTTTTAAACGCGAGGGGGACAGACCAAACCATTACGACTTAATTGGCGAAACGAAAGTCTTTGGCTGGTTTGGCGACCAGGTGATAAATTCAGCCGAGTCTGCTATACGTGGAAAGCAATGTATGTTATGCCGTGTTGTGCGCCAACTTGGCCATCTGTAGGTTTAGCGACTGGCATTCCCGCTTATAGCCATTTACTTTCAATACAGTCCGTAAGTTAGTCATGAAGTTTTTGCACACGGAAAATGATTATGACGTCCCAAAATGTGGCCAACCATCGATAGGCTTAAGTGAACTACGAGCCCAGTGAATTACCATTGAGTCAACTGGAAGGATTTTCGTCGCCTGAGCCGAGAGCTCATTACGTTTAAAGCTGTTCGACAAACAACGCTCGAAGACATCATCTAAAGTCAGTTAGTGAGGCGATGATGCAAAAACAGCATTTCAACATTATAATTAAGTGTAAAACGTTTTCATCCCGGCATTCGCGTAACAACAACATTTGCTTGAATATTTTCCCCATGAAAAGGTTAAAGACCTTTTTGGCAAACAGCTGGGCCGGTTCGATTTTTCCGTCGTTTGGAAATAGCTAAATCTGAAGGATGAATTTTACGTAGGAACGTTATGAAACCAGATTTCAAAAATGAAAATGTCAACTGTGAGACTTCTGTTTTAGGTAGTTTCAATCCAGGGCTATTATAACAGTGTGATTTTGCCAATAACTCTAACGAGACCGTGCGAGTAGTTTTGATTTATGCACCTACACAATAATGCCGTTTATTGTGAGTATTATTTGGCTACAGTTTGCCTTTATTATGGATCAATAAGTGAGGCATTATCTAATGACTGTCAATACAAAAATGGTTTACCAAAAAACTGCCTGTGTTCCTCAAGTCTTTTCTTAAACATTCAGATTATTATAAAGGAATTCAGAATTTAAAACAGTCAGATAAGACCGATTTCTGGGATACAGTTTATTTATTGTGTGTACTTTACCTAAGGATATGACCCAACCGTTTTTGATTGTATTGTGACCTCTGATCAAGAGGCACACTGATTTCAGTCAGAATGTGAATTTGGCCAACAGTTCTACCGTACGACTCGAACCAGTTTAGAAATTCGTAGCAAACCCAATGCGATAGACTATTATTAGTCTAGTGGGTTCTACCGTTCTATGATCCATTCAACCTTAAGTCTGGTAGTTTGGCAGCGACACATTCCCAGGGATGCCTCGATATGTTCATTCACACCAAATGTCAACCGTTCACTGCTTAGCATTCCTACTTCAGTTGGTGAGCATCAGCAAGCTCAACTAACGCATCGTTTTGCGAGCAGTTGGCCGTATGCCGGAATGCCGGTTGTCATACTTCCGTGTGGCTAAAGTGACGTTTTACTACAGGTCACAAAGGAGAACCAGCTCCATACGTCAATTCACTGCTAAAATTGCTGCTATCTTTCGTCTGACTAATGGAAGCATGGTTGGTTGATCTGCCATCCTGGTGACATGGTAATGATGATGGAATTTCATCGGTTTGGCCTTTTAACTTAAAAACCATCCACATTCGACCACTTCCCTCACATTCAGTAAGACCTCCTGACCGGTACACTTTGTATGGAAGCACTAGACGCGAGTCCCGCTCTTCTTAAAGCTCGCGAATGGTGCATTACTTTCTCCGGACAGAAATTTGCACCCCGCTTCTGGTCTGTTTGAGGCCAGCGCAGTGCCAGTAATCTCACCATCTACAAGACGGAACCCTCATTTCCAGGCGCTCAACCGTAACATTGTATATATAGAGTTCCGACTGTCTGATCATTTCGAAAAGCAAGAAATTGGAGATGGCCTATCCACTCCAATCGACAACTACGTAATCGGGAAGTTTTTAGTGAAGTCAAAGCCCCAAACTTTCGTGAACCACCTGATTAATGTATACTATTAATGATTTAGAATTATTTCAGAGTAAACGTCAACGACATTTGGATGCAGCCTTCGTAGCTTAGCTTTTTGGCCGACCCACTCATTAATGAAGCACTAGATTCAAGGTTTGCTCTTCGATCATCAGTAGTACGCATTCTCTTCCTGACCTGAATTTGCCATCCAATCGTCGTGTTCACGAGGCTAGCGTAATAACTGATCGAACGTGGGTCGTTTTCAAATTGAGATTGATTGCATATCGTTGGCTTTAGTGACCACCAACGAAGTGGTGGGTTGCTGTTGCGACCTAGCTGGGTCTCATCAGCACCACACACACCGCAGAATCGAAACCGCAACGTGTGAATAAGTTGCAGGTTTCAGTCCAAGCACTTATCCACCAGACCATGGGGCCTTGCGTTACTTGGGCTGGTCATTTGAGCTGTGGTGAATATCTGCTCATTTGCAGGTCAAATACAAAACGGCTGATCGATTTTAGTCTGTAAGCGAAAGTTCTACAGCTAAGGAAAGTAATTCATATACCTTCCTGAAACCCTGCTAACCGCAACCCTTTGATCTAGTGAATAAGTGTTTGGACTACAATCTGCCACTTAATCACAGATTATGTGTTCGATTCTCCGGCGTGTGTGGTGCTGAAGAAACCCAATTAATTTGAACCAGCTACCCACCACTTCGCTTGTGGTCACTAGGACCAAGTGCCTGTAAAAAACTTTCTCAACCCCTCTGCAGCTTTGGTGGATGTTTGTTTGTTGACAGGTCAACCAAAAAACGACTAGTCACTTACACCATATGGACAAAGGAAACGCAATAGCCACGGAAGCTGAAATTATGGTTGTCTGAATTTGTGGGAGTGTTTTTGTGAGAAGATGGATCGCGGTCTTTGCCTTCAACGTCCTACCACTTCACAGCTGGATGGATGTGATCGGGCAATAAGGCTTGTCCAGCCCAATTGTTAGTAGACAAATCGAGTGATACGATATCACAGTCATAACAATATTCTAACTACAAATCGGAACCGGCTTTCGACGCACACAGATTTAGGCACCCCGTTCTTGTGCTCATCGGGTCATTTGAACGTAACACGACACAACTCTCAGGTTGTCTGTCATATTTTACTCAACTTCCTCCCCATCATCTTAGTCATATGATTATATACGTCTGTGAAAAAAAAACTAACCATCGTGTAGCATAATCTGTTAATGGTTCAATCAGAAACGTCTAACACATCCGTTGGACACAATCCACCAGATTTTGATTGGTCGAACATTCGAACATTTCTATCACAAACCTCATACATTGTGTAAAGGCGTGCAACACTGCCTGTTGTATCAAGCCCAGGCTACAGCCTACCGTACAGTAAACGTCAACAAAAAACTCGTACAGAAGATCTAGCTCTGGCCAGTTTATCATTGGTCGTAACTGAGTCAAACCTTATCAACTGTTTTAACTTGAATGTCACACTGCTCACGTATCTCTTTCACTGATCGCACTCACTCGAAAAATTTCAGGCGCCATTTCCTCTTTGTTTTGTTTTATCGGCGACTGATCACAACGTTACCAAACACGAAAATACCGAGAAGTGGTATTTCTTAGGGAATCGTCGTTTCATGGAACAAGATGTTTATTGTTTACAGCCCACACCTCATCCTCGTTATAATAATGGCCATGGGCCTGACCAGAAGGTACTGTGGCTTGGGCTGCCGCTCACCTCAGCAGTGACGTGGAATAGAAGAAACACATGAATAAACATTGCTGCAAAGGTTGAGTAATACTAACAATAACAATGGAAGACTAAGCAGGGGAAATGGTGTGTATACAGGCAGACCATTGAATGCGACACATTGCCATCTCGGATAGCATTTTTAACCAGTGATCTAAGTGATCACGAGGCAACTCGTGCCTTTGTCATCCTTGCTTATATCTCATCACTAATATTACATGCTGATCAGATAATGCTATTTTTGTTTGTAAAACTGTCCACAGTCTCAATTAGATTATCTGCAATCCAGAAGGTAGAAGTGGAAGTGCCACAATCTTAAAGTCACACCTTACACTATCAAGGTGTGAAGCGCATTCCATACAAACCAGCTCGGCCACTCACCTAGTTCAGCATGATCTGCATGTCTTCGGTAGAGGGACTAGGTAAGACAATATCATCCGCATACTCCAGATCGATCAACCTAGCTCCAGGAAGAAAATTAGCACCAAGCTCACTGGACTCCTCGAGCACACATTCCAGATTCTTGTCCATGACAAAAGAAGGAGGAAATCGGACGCCCTTGACGAACACCAGTAGAGGTGAGGAACGTCCAAGACAGTTGTCCATAGACCCTCACCCTGTTTTCAAAGTGATGATACAGTAGTCTCAACAGATTCATGTATTTCTCTGATTGCTTCCTTGGTAAGAAGACAGTTCCAGAGAAAGTTACGAGCAAGTGAATCGAAAGCAGCCTTCACGTCTAAAACAACCCCGATGGTCGATTGCCTACAACAGTGCCGATGTCCCAAGATCCGTGACTGGGTGAAGAGGTGATCAACGCCGACCCATTTGCCAGTCAACTTCATTTTACCGCATCGAACAACTCGCATCCCGTCAGTTCAAAAGAAGGATCAGGCACCCAAACTAGCCAAGTCAGATATTATTTATAAAATTACCTGTACCGACCGTTTGTAGTAGGTTAAACGCAAGCTGGAGGCATTCTACATTTGAATTTTGGTGCACCTTTCCAAATGTGTTGGGAATGCCGAAAGTGGGACAGCAATGACTACAGCTACGAAGTATTTACAAGAATACACCCACCTAATAGATCCGGTCAAAGTATACCTTAATACTTGTCAGGCGATGAAGAACTAAACCTGGTAATTGTCCGAAACGTCTGTAAATACACTATATACAACAATCGTTACGCGTTCTGTAACAGATGACAAAAAACTTGTTCGATATTGGTAATGTGTTACACAGACCAGGTGTTATTCCTGTTTTTATTTATTTCTTCCTCATTTTTCGTCCCTTGTAACATTCATCTTACACTGCATAATGTTCTATGTTCTTTCGCGCCTTGCATTCGTTGCCATCTTTTATGGTTATTCAGTCACCTGGCTGACCCGTTTCTTGGAGTAAAATATAGTTGGTGACTTCAGTCTTCCACCCATAGACACTCAAACGCTCATTAGTTTGTACCTAATCGCGCGCAGGTAATTGAAAAGGGTGATGGAAACTATGCACAGGTATATATATCTTACATGATGATTTTGACGTTTCTCGGATACGTCTATCTTCGGCACCAGTATTAACGATCCTTTATGATACACTTTCTTCACATACCATTCATTGATGACTTTGAGATAACTGCTTGATCACAACATGTTGCTAATTAGTCCATCTTCATCACTTATGTCCGGGTGCACGATTAAAAATTATTTTCGCCGTCTCATCTACGAGCAATCTGGGTGCGGGTCATAAAATTCAATTGCTACTTAGCACATGAGATCTTAAAGCCTGGTAAGGAACTTAATGTCATCTTAACTGACAAACGTGACTACGTCACAACTGTGAATTCATCAATCCCTGATACATTTTAATTTGTACCCGATGAGCCAATAGACAGTGCAACCAACAGTGGAGAAACCAACTGATAAAGAGCTTCACACACGGTTGCATTTAGGCAGATTTAAAAATGAACAACTGTATTGTAAACTGAAGCCTGTAAGCTATAAAACAACCACGTAGTACCTTTTGCCCAGTTTGCACAAGCATGGCATCTCCGTATTTTTTTCGTGCTAAGTTTGCCCTATCTTAAGACTTATCAGTGGCTGATTGAAAGGGAATACCGTACAAGAAAAAAACAAAAGTGCACATACTATATGACATGTTTGATCTTATCGAACATCTGATTACAGAGTGGCCTTCGTACATGTTCAGTTCCTATAAAAGAATGTTTCCTTTCACGTGACCGTCGACTTGTTCTGTGATTCTATTCTTATTCGTAAAATCTATACTTCAATATCGACTGAGTTCGTGGGGTATCTGATACCAGTGTGTAAAGAAATTGTCAAACGCTATTTCCCAAATAAATGCTTTAGTTATATAAATGGTTTTGTGATGGAAAGCCCCTGTAGACCATAACTAGTCGACTTTTCAGGCCGAAATTTGTACAATAGGCGACAGCTGATATCATAGGTGTTAAACTTTATAAACGTTATGTTGATGTTGCTTTCCCTGTGATTGACAATCAGGACCAGATTCAGGAGGCTGTAGATTCTTTGAGTTATCTCCAACGTAGCCTACTAGTGGTGTTTGATAGAAGGAAAGATTATTGGTAGTTTTGATGTTTTTCTCACACTCAGATTTGCAGGAAATATTCAGTGCTGACTTTATCACAAATCAACACGGATCGAAGGGTATTTAGGCTACACGAACTTTGCGCCAATTAGTTACAAACGATTACTAGCATGAACATTTCTTCTTTTGGCTCGCGCCGTCTGTATCCCAGAAGCAACTGGTGAGAACAACAGACTTTTCACCAGTTAGTTGTGATCAAACAGTTATCCCGAAGTCTTCACAAACGGCATGCAGAGGAGATAAAGTGTAAAGAATCCCTAACACTGTTGTCAAAGAAAAGTTCATTTCTTAGCTTGTCATAAAAAGGAAACAGTCAGTCGCACTGGGCAACCCGGGCTTTCAAAGCAACAATGAAGAGTACTTGCACCGCTGCAGAAGTGAATACACTGACCCAGACTATCAAGTTACCGTTGTTATCAAAAACAGAGACACTGTTGCAATTCCTGTCTCTCCCGTAATTTATGGTTTTACCTGCTGCTGCGGGAAAACATGCGTAAGCAAAATAGACGGAAAGCCTAAAACGAGACCAGATAAACATATTTCGGAATGGTTAACGGACAAGGTGTCTCAGTCAATTATGAAGATCTATGAGTATCCCCATAAAGTTTACTCATCGATCAACAGATATGCGAGTAGTTAGACGATTCGGCTTACTTAAGTTGTATATCACTCTAAATTGGTGGTAGTTGTATTTCCATGAACCTTTCAGTCAATCCCCTTTGAAAAGAGACACTATACCCGAGGTTCGAGCTTGTTTAAGCTTGTCAGTGGTTCATATGTTTGTCACAGCCAGGAACAGAACTACGGCCATGCTCTCATGGTGTCATTAGGTTGACCTCTGTGCCATTGATCTTGCATTAGGCGGGATCAAGTGCGAACGCTCATCCACATTTGCTCGTGAGTAATGCTGGACTAATCGCCATCAAGGACAAACTTCAACTTTGTTTTTTTTCTGGCTAGTGGTTAAGTACTAGCATACACTTCATAGTAACAGCTATAGTAATTCTTTATGACAACCTGGTAAAACGAATGATTTGAAGTTAAAAAACATCAAGTAATAGGTCACAATTATTATGGATGAACAACTGAGAATTTCAACTGTGGTTTACAACTACCGTGTTTTTGTTTCAGAATGGCAAAAGAGATGGAAGCTTTTTTCTTTCATTATAGTATATTGCTCAATTGAGAATTTTGTTTTGAGGACCTGATTTTGGGGTTGATTTCAACTGTAAAACAGAAAGTGCTTGCTTATAACTAGATTAGACAAAGTTCACTCACGAGGACATTTGTTCATACAAGCACACTGGACCAAACCGTAAATCTAAACGAAACACTAACTTTTGGAAATCTTCTGATGACAGAGTGTATGAAGTCAAAGAAGCTTTTCTTCTTTACGTTTGTCTCTCAGTCAATCTTCCAACTTATTGTGAAGATCAATGAGTTTCACTTAGAAATAATTTCAGAGTTTCCTACAGTGAACTGGGAAAGTTCTACAACAAAGTCGTAAGGTCGTTTCTGAAGGTGTTTTCCCAAATTAATAATGCTTTCACTTGCCGAAAGCAGAGGAGATTCTTACCTTCTGAAACATTCTTTAACGTGAATACGGTGTCAACTTATCAACATGTACTGGCTTTTAAATAAAATCACACGCGTGTGAAGATCCATGGAATCAACGTGACCCGACGGAAAATAGGAAAATTCGACAGGATTGGGTGATAGGACAGATGATATTTCTAACAAGTATAATCAAGCACTTGAGGGATTACCTGTCTGATTGAATGGCCGATTAGGAGCCGACCAGAATAGTCAAGTGATTTGGGCAACCTCGGTTCAACTTTCTCCACTGCATTAACAAGTCGCTGTCCGTAGCAGTCGAAAAGTCAGAACAGCTCAATTTCCAACGCTGTTCTTCACCATTAGGCGAATTATGGGGGCCGCCAATCGTCATGTCATACACGTGCGTGCATATTTTTTGTTGTAAAAATCTGGGTGTTAAAGACTCCTAATCAATGTAGCTGACTAACTCCTGTTACCTGGTTTAATTCCCGTGTATACTTCACCACTGCTGTAACCGTAAATGTTAGGTGTGGATTATCAAGAACAGGCTTTTAAAGTCTACTTCTTGTGAAATTCGCAGGAAACTGAAAAGGATTGCACCCTTACAACCAATGAAATTTTAACCCCGTACAGATTGGGAGGGACAACGAGTTCGAGATCCGCATGTGTGCACACAAACCTGAGGACATTGCGTTATTGGGTAGCCGTGAGGTTAAATTGTGAACAGTATACTCAGGAACTTGAGTGATCAGATTTATTCAGTATGTTCTTCATTATCATGCCACACCCAACCTAATGGCCTTGAGAGATGACGCACCTGTTTGAGCCAAAACTTAAATCACGCCACCTTAAAAAATCATCCGACTTGTTCACATCACACCTGTGAGTGCAGAGACCGCGGAATAGTCGAACGCATGTCAATGAAACATTGCGTCACGTTATGGTGATCTGACTAATGCTGAACAAATGAACTGGTGCTGATTTGTCACAAATTTCGCTGACAGTGTATAATATTGGCGAAACGTGTATTAGGAAACAAAATTTGGATCGGAATCGCGATAAACGGTTACGGTATCGTAGCTCGAAAAACGAGCGTACCTTAACAGTGATTTTTGCCTAATCAAATCGAAACTCTGGGTGATTATAGTTACGCTTCATTTAGCTAATACAGAGAGCCAATCTTTAGTGTACAGAAATAGGGAGATATGTGATTCGTTGCACAAAATAGTAAGTAAACCATCTCGATTTACGCTATCGATTCCAAATCTGTAAGATGAAGGGTGATTTACACACCCTGATTGATTGCACTTGACATACATCGACTGGTATAACGATTGCCCCGGTGGTGAGCGTTTAATTTATTTTGATACTGCACAATCAAGCTTCTGAATGTCTGCTTTTTACAGGTAGGCAGTGGGGCGGATAGTTTGCCCTAAGTGAACCAAGCCCATAGGGGTCTCACGAATGATTGTAACCGGGCGTTTAGATATTCGGTTGTGCCTGGTGTGAGGTCAACGATCCAGTGGTCAACACGGCTGTGTTATCTGCCCATGAACCCGTGTGCAAACAACTAGCCTTAACAAACTAAGTTTAATGCTTCATTCTGGTTGAAAAGTCTATGTGAATACGACAGCTACGAAACTCAAGTCATGGTGAGATGACGTTGACGATATGAGGAACCGAAAGGTGACTCACCTGGTTGTACTTATATCAGCATCAGGGACAAAACTTTCTACGTGTTGTTCATCCGATGCTGTCCACATCAATCTGTCACGATTGGTTTCCCATCGCTGGACGGAAGTTAGGATTCAAATAAAGACACGAGTATTTAGGAAATTACAAAAAGCTTCATGGTGCGCAAATGTACAGGTATGAATCAGAACAAATTAGTTATCTAAAATAAGGTATAAGATCAACACAAATAATGTTAATCGTCCGATCTGCTTTCAGCATCCACTGTTGCGCCACAGGCTTTAGAGAATACGGGAGCAGTTGTGTTTAAGAAGTGTGCACCAGAACAGCATCAACTCATGTAATTCATAATGAACCAATAGTTAACCGGCAAGACGAAACAATTGCTTATTTGCAAAAAATTCATAAGGTTTTACAACGGCGACGTTATGCGAAGCGCATCTTCCTCATCAGTTGCAGAACAGACAGAATGTTTCTTTGGACAAACGACATAACACCATGGTCCAGTTAGACTAGTTGTGCCTGAATCTGTATTTTCGTTCAGATTATCGATCGACCTTACGTTATTGCACACTGAGCAGAAAATATCCAAACAATATCGTTTCTTCAGTCAGCTCATGTGAATCTTTACATCGTGGATGGCTAACGCATTCGGAGACGAGATGTTTTCTACGTATAAGGGAATAGTTTGTTCAACGTTCGCATGTAACAAACGGGCGTTGGACACCCATCTGATGTATCCATTGAAAGCATTGAAAATGGATTAGTTCCCCTTCATTTATTTCGAACAATTCAGACTTCACAAAGAAAAAGCGGCTTATTTTGATAGAAGTGAAATCAAGGTATTGCTTCGCCAAAAAACAATGGGACGTAGTGATGCGGGATGATATGTCTTAACTCCTGTATGGTAGTCATGAACCCAGACTGTTCCGGACGACTTTTTTTACTACGAAGGTTTGCTTCGTTAAAAGTAGTTTGAAACACTGGGTTCCCTTCAATAACTTCATCAGCACAGAAAGAGGACATATGTTGCGATATGTAAACATTTCGTTTACTCTCATCAGTCGCAAACGTAAAACATGCAAGTCATATATGACAGACAATTAGAGATAGACAGGGTATGGACACGCATACAATCACACCACGAATTATGTCATCACCACCACGGCAACCCTATAGGTTGTTTCTCCCACTTTTGTGCACATAGCGCCGGCTGGTGGGCTCTAATCAGCATGGCTTCGCTAAAGGCTAGTAGCTTCGGGTTCTGATGATGTAACAATATTTTGAAAGAGTTAAGTGGGACCACCTAGTGACCTGTTATCATAAGGTGAAAGATACAACACGCACAGAGAATTTTTTGAAAGTTTCTCTTGTTTAAGCTTGGAGAGACAATGGAACGTTCAATGAAGTAATTCGTCTGGCGCGGTGGCATGATTCTTTTGTTTATATTCTGTTCTACATACCATATGAATTTTTAAAATAAGGTGTCATTCAGAAAGTCCGCCGTTTTACCTGCCTTCTGGCTCTTCACATGTATTTTATTGCATCTGTTCACTGCAGCTTGAGTTGTGTAGACGCATTTGAACCGATCATTCAGGTTAATGTTGCAATACAAAGTGAAGGCAGAAAATGACAAATGAGCTTCTGTGCTCCCCAAGTCTGAAGGACGTCAGTATTGTACGTGCCCGGTCTGATCACTTGTCAACTCACGATAAAAAAAACACCAGATGGTGTGGTGGGGGTTATGGGTGAGATGAGATGGACTATTTGTCTTGTTCATGCATCGCTTGGTTCAGTCGTCAAAGCACAAGTGGATGAATGCATGCAATGAAGCCGTACAACTGTATGTAAATTTGACACAACAAGTCTTTTGGGGCAAGTGGATTGAGAGGGTAATTGGGTGCGAACTGAATGAGTTACCGGAACCAATACAGAAGGGAATGCTAAGTTTGACCCGCTGGGACAAGTTACCAAACTGTGTAGGCTTAGCCAACTAAAAGGAAGAAGTCTTACGAGTTTGGAAAATAAAAGTAGTCAGTATGACGACGTTACGTTTGGTGAGCACATCGAAACGTTGTAATCCATGGAAATTTAGCGGGTGGCTAACTGGCATTTTTATAGGGTAAACGTGTTCTAGCAGAAACAAGTTGGTCTACTGAAGTCATTGCTTTGTGGATTAACAACATTCGCCGAACCATACGATGGAAGAGGGAACTCTATTGGCAAGAAGTGAACAATCGTCAGTTGTATGTGAGTGGCTAATAACTCTTACTCAAGCCGGTGTGGTTGTGACTGTTAACACTGTCGCGTATCTCTTAACGTTAGACATGTTCACAATAACCGGTCCAAAGATGCACAACATGTTTTTCTTCCCGTGTCGAACGTCCAACGAACAGAAATTGTGGTCGGTCGGTCAGTCTATTTGGAAACCTACCTTATGGAGGATGTATTCACGTCAGTACTTCGTATGTGCTCTGATAACGTCAGTTCCTTATTATGGTATGCAAGACCCATGATGCCATGCCATACTTTCGTCCGAGACTTCAAAGTGGACTACTTACGCGGTAGTTGTTATACTTGTTATACTTGATTGTGTAGAATTCTATCGAAACCGGGTCATCCAAACGGGAGTTGCTTTCGTACGTTTTTCGATTGCACCTGTGTTTCACTTCTACTTATCTTGCTTCTGTCCTACGGCAAGGTTCAGTAAAACCAAAGCCACTGCTTCCAAACAACAGCTTTGTGCGTCTTTTACATTTAACTTTAGGTCGACATAATGGAATTTACCCGACCAGGCACTGAGTAAAGCATCTGGGGGATTCTGAACCCTCTTTTATCCCTCGTAGAATCTACAGTACTAGACAATTTAGTGATGAGTTTAATATCACCCATACAAATAAACCCCTGAAAAAATTCGTCAGTAGACTAGCCGAAAACAGTGGAACACGAATACAAACTTATCCTTTAGCTTTTTCGACTTCGTATGATGTTGATCCTAATTTGATTAACTTGAAGTAAGCGTCAGCTGCCAACGGATACATTTTGTTGTCAATCGGAGCAAAACACTTACCACGTATGCGTAAAAACTCGAAGTATTGAGCCAAGCCAACGATCGATATAGAGAGGCCGGTGAGGAGTTAATTTGGACCTACTAACATGTTTCACACTCTCAATCAGACGCTCTTTTTATCGGCTTTTCAGATAGGTTCGTTACAACAGTTACAGTGCAAAGCACATAAGGGAACATCATTGTTCGACCGTTTTCCAGGGCAGCTTCAGTTAGAGACCGGTGGTCAGAAAATTGGACGTCTGATCCAAGCAGTGATCACGCGTAGGGAGTTACACGTATCGATCAAGTAGGGCTGATGCTCATTTTGTAGCAGCTGAAAACCAAAGACGTCCGTCAGCTACAAGGGCAGTTGATTTAAGCTAAATGACAGGTTCCGAACTTAAAGTCATTGAATGAAGTAATAAGATTGACTTTGTTAATCCTACTTTAGAAACAACCAGACAAACTGAATATCCTTCACATGATATTGTGGTCGTGCGTTCAAATATGATTATTTTGTTAGGACTACTATGACGATAGTGGAGTAGCAGGTGATCCGCACGTATGCTAATTTGTATACACTGATACAAGTGGTTACAAGTGATGAAGGTTGAAATGAAAACAAAATATGGAATTTTTCATTGTATTTTAATTTCCGAATAACCAATCTGTGGTTGAAAAGAACCTTCTATATCTTTGAATAAGTGTCGGAGATAATACCTCCTTTTCAAAAGACCAGGGCAACATCAATCTTCAACTTTTGTTCTGGTTTTCGTCTAAAACACTTTCAGAATTTCGCCCAGTACTTCGAACATCCAGCCACTATTCACGGCAGAAGTGGAGTCGCTTTTTTGAAAATGTGATACGGGTTACCGTGTTACCTATGTAGCTCTCCCCAAGCGGAACAGCAACCGTGTAAGTTTGTCCTGTTACTCGCTGTCCGTGGCTAGCGCTGTAACCATTTACACTTAACAAACGTTGGCAACAGGTATGCGCATATCAGGAACTTCCTTCTTTCCACCCCAATAAGCTTGAGAAATAACAAGACCGAACACAACTGATAACCTTGTCATATAATACCTGAGTTTGCCGGATTGAACGTTATGTCACTTGCTTGCTACGGGAAGAAGAACCGAGTTGAGACAGCGGGTAGCTGTGCTGTCCATATAGTTTACAGTTTACCAGAATCTCACCTAAGGATAAATAAAATCACATCTACTCAAGTGAATCTTCTAATCTGGACAAGTTCGGGTTGTTGATCACATAACAGATTAATCAACTGTCCGGATGACAGTCACGTGAATTCATGCCGATAGACATTCTCACTCACAAACATTACAATTCCTATCTAGCACATCGTCTTTATGCTTTCGATTACGTCGATTGTCATGTCCAACCTCCAGACCTGTCGTAGTTTTAGGCGGCTCTTCGTTACTAGAACAGCTTCTGGTCCGGCGTGTTAACAGAACTGAGAAGTGTGGCTAAAAACATGTAATCGATATCGGCAAACTTATCTGAAATTCGCCCCCCCACCTCCGTGTTTTACATCTGACTCCACATTGGCCAGCTCAGCTGACGACAAACTATAAGCCCACGTAATGTTTAACGGTTCAACTATCAGACTAGATTTGGTTCAATTCAGCACAAGTTTCAAAACCAACAAGGTCAAGCCTAGTATATTTGGTGGATTTCGTAAAAAGTGACGCCAATACGTGACTGAGTTCAAATATGATGGTACTGAGCTCCATGAATCGTTTGGTAGCTCAGCTGGTAGAGTGGTTAACTTTTACAGGCATGTTGTTCTTGTTGCCGGTTCGAACGTAGCTGGAGCCCGAAATTTTTACAGTCAAATCTCTTCCCTATTTTGCATCACCAGAGGGATTTTCGGGATGCCCAGAGCTGAGAAAACAGGAGAAAAGAGACTGCAAACATGTGTGTGTGTGTGTGTGTGTGATAAGCAAGGCATTAAGGGATGCGATCTACCTGTGCAGTTATACTTTTAATAAAAATTTGTCCTCCGAATGAACGTTCAAGAGAAAAAGAGATACTTATATTTGATTATACTATCAGAAAATAAGGGAATGAACAAAGAAATTGACGATAACAATACAAGATTAAAACAAGTAATGTCTACAAACGGGGAATTACAATATGTAGTAAGCAAACGAAAATAAAAGCTTCCAGAATTTGCAATTATACAAAACAGTGTTGAACGAAATTACCTGAAAAGAATCACCCGAAACAGACGTCCAACACGTACTTTGAACTCGGTCACATTGATCATTGTAGTCAGTTTGCTTGAAAACTTGCTCTAATGATCAACCAGCTTGCAGAAGTAAAAACTAGACTTATCGAACACAGTGCCCCCCCAAGTCACCCCTTTCTCCCGTTGTAACCCGTTGCATTGCTTGATTGTATTCATTCCAGACAAACAGCCCCATTCATCAGACATAAATTTTTCAGTAGCTTAGAAATCTCATTGAGATTCTGTGTAACCCGTCTGCGACTGAGAGAGAAGAATTCGCTTTACTTCAACTCATCCTTTTTTGGTAAACAACCCATCTTCACAGGATTCTTACGTATCAGAATATCATACTTCAATGGAAGAACATTTAGGTTCAATAAGTTAACATCAGAAGAGTTGAGCTGTGACTACGGCATGCCAATTAGCTTCCAGCCAAAGTCGTGATATTTTCTAATATTTTTCTCTTAAGTGGGCTCAACATTGCGACCAAATTTGAGAGAATTCGTCCACCATATTTTATCTTCTTAAAAAACGAAAGTAATCCGCACTCACTCATTCTCGGTGGTATAGTTTAATCTGACACATCTGTTCAAGGACATAACTGACATCGATTAAGATTGTTATCACCTTGACTGGATCAGATAATACGAAACAAACTCATTTGGAACCTGATTATGGGAACAACAATGAGACGAAAAGGATGGATTTCAAATACGCTCGCCGATATTTTGTCACACAACCGCAATGAGTGTCACAAAAATTGAAAGGACACAAAAACGTATCCGATAGATTTGCTACTTTCGCTAAAAACGGATATCAGCAACCTCTTGGATCGTGTGGACTAGCTAAATGCGTTTCTTTTGAGTAATTAGGAAAAGCATCGGTTAATTGTTACGTAATCAATCACACGTTAACGAGACCAATGAAACAGATGGTGCCCGAGTTTTACAAATACTTACTTAAAAGTAGAATATCCTGCATTGAGTTGACTAAGCATGATAATATGGACACGATTGAAAGTGCATATTTCTAACTGGGTCCGAGAAACGATTACTCAGCCAGTGAAGAGCACGGTAGCACAAAGCTTAAAATTATAACTATAAGTCAACTGTCGCAAATCACTCAGCTACAACTTTAATTTAAAGCACCACATATCTTTAGGAGCTGTGCATTATCATTCGAGTATTCACACTTGGTTGTTACGTCAAACCGGTGGCTAAGTTAGATATTCGTTTGATCCAGTGAAGCATTTCACCTCAGTGGTTAGCCCGTATACGCTTACTAACCAATGAATTGTTAGTGAGTTGTCTTACAAGTGTCGTCAAATGGCTGGGTTGGTGACTGCTCGTCTAACAAGGGGCTGTGGAAACCGCGACTAAGCTAACAGTCAGAACCGGTTACGTCATCGATTTTCTAGAGAAAGCTGATATGATCGAAATCGCCGTGACCGTGAAACATGTTGGACCGAGTTTCTTTTCACTATTTTTGGTCGCAGACATACACTAGAATAATATGGTATGCGATACATCACCCTAACTTGTCTAAATTAGGGAAATCGATTGAGTCGGTATAGCTTTCACTCATTTCTACGCAAGATCCCCTTGAACCGATGGTAGATTAGCGTTAAACGTAAGCCGTCTGGCTTATGACACGCTCCTCATTTAAACAAGTATAGGTGAAACGATGTTATTACAAAAAATAATCGACAGTCTGTCAAGCTGACGTGTAATTAAACCGTTCAGCAGCCGGCAAATCGGATGATAACTAGGTTTGTCAGCTAGATGTAACTTGCCTCTTGAACACCTGATTAATCATTGCTAGTTTGTCGTTACGCTGCCACACTGGAACAGTGCTGCAGGACAGCTATCGTGAATTGCAGATATATGACAATTGCCCGGCAAAAGAGAGAACAAATGAACTAACCGGACGACGGCCAATTCAACCACCGTTAGATTACTTAACTTGACGCATCCTTCACATGAACAGTTCATTCAAGCACTTTTTATTCATCCGAACATTCCCCTGTCACTCAAGCCAACGAAACCAGCAGACCTCGGTCACGAGACCTAAGCTTATCCAGAATTCAAACCATTGACTAGGGTTTAACATAACTGCCGATTTTGTTGGTTAGATAACACAAGTTTTACTGAACATCTTGTATAGTTCTGAGGTGTATACTGCCCCTAATAGGCTATGATCCATGACAAGGGAGAAATTCCATTCAGTGAAGAAGCAATCTGGACTAATCCCATTACATTAGATACGTCAAACTGAATAAATTTTTATCCCGAATGTACCTAAAAAAGATGAACGAAGTATGTTACAATTCTTATGCCGAAGATAGCATTCAGGGATCTACCAGAACATCACTTCTGATTCAACAAATTTTTGCATTTGATATCGATACTCTAGGAGTTGAAAAATTGATTTTTCAATTTGGTCTGGTATACGTTTTGACAACACACAAGTAAATTGATATCACAAAGCAATTGGGTGAATTGGGTTTGGATAGCCCGTAAAGTGGGTTACATAAAAAAATTTGGAAATAACCGGAACAAAACTATACGGCATTCTCACGTTGATGTGACGTACACAAGTTTAATAGCTATATGACGTCAAGTGTCTTCAAAAATGAGTGCGCGTCTCTTACCCGCAAACATTGTCATCGTCCAAGCGCTTTGTCAGAGATTTGATAATGAACTCATTGTTACATGAACAACCCTCACATGGATAGCACTGCATTTCGCATTCATTCTGTTCACGACAGTCCAAAACAAAGTGAACTAAACTGTTTGGAATGAAAAGCTTTTTGTGTATTCACTAGTTCATGAGAGATCAGTTATCAACAGAACCAAGTATATGGGACTACTTTTACGTACTATTTCAAAAGACCAAACTACACAATGCATACTGAGTAAATGAGATGACCAGTGAGGTGAGATAAGCGTTAGGTACATGTGAGTAAACTTCAGTGCAACAGAATATGTCCCAAAGCTCTGGTTTGTCTTTACAGCCAACATTACCATGAAGCGTGTGTAGTGGGAGGCGAACGAACTCCATCGCGAAAGTTTTCTCACTGGGAAAAGCCACTTCTCCACAGTAATCCTTGGACTCATCAGTGACACTTCATTTATCCCACTGATAAGAAAACACAAAATCCGTCGGAAGAAATCAGTAGCCGGTTCGTTTTATTGTCATTAAAAACGTGGAAGATGACTGTGAAAATACTGTTGATATATTCCTGTTGCTGATCCTGGAAATGGCGGTTATATTTCACATGGTTGTTCAAAACAATTGACTGTGTTACAGAGAAACGTCACAGGTTAAACTAAGGAGAAACGACCTAACAACTGTTTTCTCTCAAATGTTTTGTCAATGACATTCTCAACTCTATCTATTATCTCGTGAATTCCAAGTGTTCTGAGTAACAGCCGAAAAATGGACGAACCTTCATATGTTGCTTCAATATTTGTATACCTTCAGGTTGCTGTGAGCGAAGATCTGGTTAAATTTATTCTTTCCACTTGACGGGTAGGTTGCGGTATTCCATTTGTCCACCTTATCAATATACATTCTGTGTATAAATACTAATTACTTGGTGTTGTAAACCCTCGAGAAGATAAGCTGGTTCGTCCTCGATATAGTAATACGCTTAGCAGAAATCGAACTCTGATCCTTATAATAATTAACTCGGAAAATGCAGGCTCTGACAATATCGTGACTGTCCCAGTATTTGCTCCCAATAAATGCCAAAATACGCTTGCAAAAAACAGCTTTGTTCCGTCCCAAAACGTGTGTGACATGGCGAAAAATACAAGTTACTTATATGGAGCATAGTGACCTAAAAACATTTTCGAATCAGAAAATAGAAAGACAGTTACCGAAAAAAATTCAGGGTAACTAAGCCATCAATGAGCATGGCGGAATAAAGGTCGGACGGGTGAAACAATAGCCAAGGTTATCTCTCGACCGATCTGAACGGTTCCGCTAATGAGGACTGAATCAATCGTTTTTTTCTCGAGGACGGAGGCGGTTTTGGACGGAAAATAATGAACGCCTTAAAAGTTGGCACCTACCAGGATCGAAGTAACTACTATCCGGGTATGGTCAACGGCAGCTGATGATGTTTCATAGGGTTGATCATACTATTGTGTTCCACCAACACATTGATACATAAAAGCCGCTTGTGGATGGCAGAAGTTCCGATCGTTCTAATGTCACTCAGAACAGGCACAGGACGACTTAATACATTTGCCATGTAAACGATCAGAGTGTGCTAGAATACAATGGGTGATTCACTATTGCACTAAGTTTCAAAAGTGTAACTAGCATTTAATGCGTCGTTTCTGGATACCGTTTCTGATTTTGATTTATCATTAACTAAGGACTGTAGACAATAATTGGGATAATTTCTAAGCAAGAAACAGTGCGTCTAGAAGTAGTCCATCATGGTAAAGTGTCACGACTAACTTCTAGTTGTAAAGTGATCGCATTTCTAAGGGAGAAATTATTCAGACATGATATTGGGAACCATTAAGTTAACTAAGCAGACATATCAGTGACCGCTATTCATTCCTAGTTTCCTAGTTCTGGTTACGTAAACTGTTGGGTACATCCTGACACGACTAAGAATTATGGTGCCTTGTCAACTAGCCTATCGATGAGTAGTCGGGGATTTGGTCAATTTCAAATTGAACATCACCCACAATTGATCGCAGCTGTCACATTCTCATAGACTTTCCAGTTGACCCCTTCTGAAAAGAAGCACTAGACTCGAGTTTCGATCTCATTAGAGCTCATCAGTTGTGCCTATCATCGCCACTGCCGGGACTTGAACCACGGACACGCTGTTCATGAGGCAACCGTGTTAACACTGCGCCACTGACTTCACGTTAGGCACGACCGAATTATCACACATGTGAACACAACCACTTTCGCTTGTGAGTAATGATCAGGTTGCCCGGTCGTCTCGAACTGGAGACACAGTTACTGTCTATGGGAATGCGACAGCTGCGATCAACTGTGGGTGATGTTCAATTTGAAACTAGCCTATCGACGCGGCTTATAGTCAGTTTTACCAAGGTCACTAGAATGGTGACCAATCAGTGAGACTTAAACAGTTCGCCGGAGCAAGGTCAGGTGAAAGTTACAGAAAATATTCCATGTGATGTACTGCACCTGTTTATGCACTGTTCTAAATCATGCTCAGGAATATAAAGGCGGTGTTTACTGTAGCTTATCAGTTTTGCCTGGATCACAGATGCTCACTAAGGTTGGTCATTCGGATTCCACATTCGAAATTAGAAATATTCTGTTCCGAAATGTATTAACCACTTGTGACATTTGCTTACAAATGATCCCACGAATACAAACAGAATATAATTCATGGTTGATTGTAGCCTCAGTAATTCCACACATGTTACGGTTAGACTATTTCCTAGGGAAAAATCATACTCCATTTTTGCCTTGGTCAGGGCCAATCAGAGCCAGAATCTTAACTCCGGCTACGCTTTCATGAGGTAACCATTTTGACCACTAAGCCATAAACCCAACGTTAAGCACGACTAACTCATCACGTGCAAATGGGCAGTCGTATGTGCTGGTGCTTAATGTTCAGATTTATCGATCGCGTCGAGAAGTGACACAGCAACTGTTCTGTTAACTTCAACTGAAATCACTCGTCAGGTTGAAATCATAGAAACCATGAATTTCAGTCCACAACACGTTCCGGTTTCCGCTCACACGTCGTGTGCACCTATGCCCGGTTTGTGTTCGTGGCCGACATCTTCTGTCGGAGAGGGGTTTTCTGTCTACCTTTCCTCATCCGTTGGTCCGATCTCGTTGCGCGATAGCTCGTCCGGTCGCTCATGCTGTCCGCAATCTATCCATTGCGTGCTGTGACCGTATTCTGTGTCCGTGTTGACTGTTGGGATAATACCACCCGCGATCTGGTCGTCCACCCCATTTTGCCTACCATGTCTCGCCTGTTGATCCGACCCACTTGAGCGATGGCTTATCCGGTCGCCCATGCTGTCCCCGATCCGCTCGCTGTAGACTTTTGGAAGCAATCCCTCCTCCGCATTGGGATATTCTGCCGAGTGTTGGAATACTCACACTTCCGGTTTGATAATCCACCACCGTGTGTCAACCCTGACCACACCAACTAAAATCCAGTTTACTAGACTAACCATGAACAGTGTTTATCGGTTTGTTGTTGATTCTAGTCTTCTCTGTTTCCCAAACTGTACTGAGGTCAGAAAATCATGCGTTACAGTTCAAACTGTCATTGATGCGAAAAACAAGCACAATGACCTGCCTTCAGCATACTCATCTACGCTAAAAGTTTCTGTCTAACAGAAATATGGTACAGACCTATACACTGAAATTATCCGCCAACCCTCAACGTCATACTATTATTGCACGGGTTAATAAACACTGTGAAAACAGCCGCATACGGTAAACTACGTTTTCGTTGCATCTAATTGGATTTGGGCGTAATTGCACTGGTACGTCTGTTAGCTCGTTAGGCTGGTAGTTTCATTATCCCGTCGACATTCAGCTAACCTCACTGTTTTCCGTTTATCCGTTTTTCATCACCTGAACATCTGCGTAAACCTCTGATTATTCCTGACTGTTTGCCACCGTACGCGATAAGTTATAAAGTTGCAGAAGTCGAACAAGTAACCGTTCCCAGGGTTGCCGATTGTCTTCTGTTCTCATTCCGGATATGGAAACTGCATAACAAGATGAAGAGATCAAGGGGCCTAAGAATAGATACACTGTGAAGATTATGCACGCAAAGGGCTAAGAGCACAACTAAATACTAAATTTAAAATATGTAAGCTATCGCGATTTAAGGAAACGTTGTTAATTCATTTCAAAATGCACAGTTCCCATTTGGACGGAGAGATACGTCAGTGAATAGTTTTAATAAATATGAAACTCTAGTTCAATGCTTCTCTTCAAGGTGGGATAAACAAAAATCCTATCCGACTGCAAAAATTTCCACCAGTTGTGGTCACGATAGAATCGTAACGATCCAGGTTTTCGTACAGTTGTATAATCCACTGCCTTTCGGCAGTGTTTTATTACCTGATTTGCGTGATGTTTAACTAACTACTGACTGTTGTGTGTGATAGCTGCGAGTGTGTCCTCGTTGACTGGCATCACGGGTGCGATCTATTAATAAACCGATTCGATAATTCCGGAACACGAATTAGGCTGACCGGTACATTTGTGCAGTGATGGATTTGTATTAGTTTATTTCACGCGGTACAGACCACTGGGCAGAAAACGAATAACCCCCAGCAGGAGGAGATGACAGGAGTGATCCCTTTATGAGGTGTAACCCGATCCTGTAACGTTTATCAGATAAATGATGTTTGGCGCTTTTTAACTTTTGTACTTACAGAATCACAACACGGAAGTTGATAGTAGAACCGAACAACACGACTATTCATGCGAAATCAAATATAACTCCCACTTCGTTCTGTTACCCAGGTAGATAACAAGTGGACAACGAAACACAACGAAGTCGATCACTAAAGGCAACGTCAAACGATTAGGACCGTTACGTTAGAAGTACCCCGACCTAGGAGCATGGAGCGATAGTAACTCGGTAGCAAGCGAAGGAAACAAAATAATTCGTTTAAATATTGGCAACCAATAAAGTGATGGGTTGTGTGAGTGCAGCCTACGAGCGGCGCGGTAAGTGGCCCGCAAAGTGGAGGTTGAGGACAGACTTGAACCAAAAGTTGCAATGGATTTACCGACGCGGGATGAATGCTGATCTAATCACGACCAGGTTATGGACTAATATGGATTTCGTTTTTGCCTTGTAGAGTCTTATATATATATATATATATATATATATATATATATATAGCTATTTACACCAATTCCTTGTTAACAAAATATATATTCATGCTGCTAGATGCTTAGGTTCAAAATCTTCAGTTTGACTTTACTCTCCTAAAGCGAGTTTACTGATCTGACATTGATCGGAATTGTGTCTTAGGGCCTTTCAGCCGGTTCCGAATATAAATTTGGTAGCTGATCACTTTGCCACCTTTAGTGGTTTGCACTAATTTCTGTTCCAGTTACAGTTTATTCTATCGGAAATCGTATGTTGAGTTTACATGGTAGTCCTGCCTTCCAGGACTGTCGTTTACAGATCACAGCGCTCTATAATTTCGGGTCCACCAATCATAACTGCACGACTACATTCAACCACGAGTGTCATTACTACTGTGATGCTGTTGTTCCATCAACCGCCAACCAGGACATCCGTCGACCATCCACACAGTTGTAAAACACAGTGACTGATGTGACACTATTTTCAACCGTCTAATCGGTTGCCTTATATATTGCGACATATAAAAGTACTTATGGTTCAGAATGAAGTAGTAACTGTACCCATAGCTCGCGGTCTTCTATTTCTACTGCTTTGAGGCTAGTATTGAGCTCCAACTAGTCCATTACTTGTTAATAGTTCCACCAGTACGATTGCTACAGCTTATCTGAAAGAGAATTTTCCACTGTTCTATCACTTTTGTAACTCAAAGTTGAAATTATTAAGGTACATCTGTACACACAGTTCCAGATGCTTCCTGATCACCTTAGATATATCACCCAACAGAAGTGTGAGATTCCCATGAGCTGATGAGTTACCAGTCGATCTAAAAGCTTTGGCCAGTTGATTATCTGTGTAACTCATAAACTGAGGGAAGCTGTACATATCCCCTTTACTAAACTAGTGAACAGTCTGGGTAGATTGCGCACTTATCACGTTTTCGCCTGAGGTTTTGTGGTTAAAAATGAACATTGGTCGAACATAGATAACTAAGGCGTTCCAAAACCAATGATGCTTGACTGTGTTAAACAACTGTTTCATTTCAGTTAATGACCAAGTTTCTGTTATTTTTAGAGTCAGCCAACAACCTGTATACCAATTTACCAAGGCTTTGTCTACCATACGTCACAAATCCCCTGTATGCTTAGAAACAATTTGTCCTTATATTCAGTCTACCTTGCTAGTCATTATTCTCACACTGTTCCCACGTTCATGTACATCTTCCAGGATGCTTAGACCATGACATTTTTTCTGTAGATTTTCATTTCGCTGTCTGAAACTGGTCACATATCTTTGGTTGGTTAGAGTGCACGACGTGTTACCTCAGGAGCAATGATACGACCTGCGTCTTCTCAACGATCTATCCAAATATATCAGGGGAATCAAGTTTTTAAACATTTCAATTCCGTTATGGTTGCCCGCCGGGATCAATGGTTGAGTCCCCATTATCATACTTCAGCGGAGAAAGTGTTGCTTACTATTATAATTTCTCCATTATCCATCCGGCTTCATCTCGTTAATCCATGGGACAGGCTACCGCAAGAGAATTGAGCAGCGATGAACACCGGGTTATCAACAGAAACATTAACTTGCCACCCTCAAAACTACTGAACAACCTGAGCTTGTGACTGGACCTTTGAACATGATTAACAGAACAAACATGAATCAAATTTACATGAAAGGATTACAGTTTCATTGAGGGAATCATGCTATGTTTGTGTACACCTACCTCGATGTTAGACGACAGTAGACGTCTATGGAGAAGCTGAAGAAAGATGTGTGTTTGAAGGAAGGTAGAAGTAAGATTAGTGTTGGACATAATTGAGTGACTCAAACTCAAAACACTGAAAGAAAAGTACGACTAAGACACACACACTCAGGCACCACACAAATGCACCTTAAAACTAAACGACTTAGTGGTACTAAGGGTCATATTCCACTCTGAAATTGTCCACAGATTCAGGCTGCTCGTAGATTTAGAATATGTGTAAGAGGTAATTTTATTACTAATAAGTAGTTCGGCAGATCACAATCTGACGACACTGCCAAGATTCGAAACGTCCAGATCCGCAAAGAAATCTGAAGAAGATCAGCGCCTCGTCACCTCTTCCAACTCCGAAGACTCCATTCATCTCGTGCAGACACTGACGGGCATTCTAGACAGGTTATCGACGAAACCCACAAAAGCGAGGCTGCAAGTATCGATAGCACATCCCGACACGTTCGCTATGGGGGTCACTATCCCCGCTGTGAAGGTCAAGTACGGGCCTATCTTCGAAATATCCCAGCAGAATGCCATAACAACCTGCTTATGAATTAGCTGAAAGGAGAGGCGTTCAGTATTGTCGTCGAGGCCAAAATCCTGGACCTAAATATTCATGGTATGGAGGCTGCGAACGGCGACCTGGTTGAACAAACTGGGAAGACCGTACGAGCACACATTTAGAGTAAATAGACAAGCCTCCGAAACCATCGATCGGGCCTCCCGGAAACCGCATCAGAACAGGTAAGCCCTGTGGTTGCGTTTACGTTCCTTTTCTTACCGACTGTCCCCAACCACTAGCAGAGCTAACGGTACAGATAATATTACGTGGAACAGCACTTGTAGTTTTAGTGGAAACTGGAGCGTCACTAAGCATACTCGACACACACACCGTACGCAGACTCTCGGTCTATAGACAGAAACCGTGTTGCCAACGCATTCTTACAGCCAGTGGTGACCAAATGCCGACGGTGGGCCGAATCATTGCACCAGTTGCAATAGCCGGATGCCACATCGAGCACAGTTACGTACTGAGTCCCAACCTTGCATTCTGTGTTATGGTGAGAATGGATTTGTCGGGTCGTCTTAGGCGCACACTCGATTTGCGCAACCTTCAGCTGAGGAGCCCGTCCGGCACCACTCATTTGACATATACGTCCAAAATTCCGCCAGAAACTGGCTTCTCTCTTTATGTCACTACAGGCCCTCCTGAAATGAGTCAACAACTTTGCGAAATGATTCAGTCAAGTTGGCTTCCTGACAACTCGCGAAGTGCCCAATGCTTGAAGTCAATAAATAAAATTGGACGAAATGTGTTTGCGTGGTATAGGGCAATGCTAGGTTGCACGAGCATTCTAAGGTATGGGTTTAATCCGACGGATGCGCCACCAATCAAGATACTCCCACGCAGATGCCTACGCATCTTCGAGATAAAATACGTAAGATGGTTGATGACATGCTACAGAAGAAAGTAATCCTGCCATGGAATCCTCCGTGGGTTGACCCAATAGTCCTGGTGAAAAAGAAAGGCGGCGACCCGCGATTACGCGCTGACAACAGAAAACTCAACTAAGTGACAAAAAACGCATTTCCATTACTAAGAATGGACGACATGTTTGATGATTTCGGCGGAGCCACGTATTTTAGCACTTTAGATTTGGCCTCAGATTATTTGCAAGTGGATGTCGAAGAAACGATCGAGCTAAGACAGCCTTCACCGTACCGTCGTGACTGTATGAGTTCGAAGTTATGCCCTTTGGAATATCAAACGCAACCGAGACGTTTCAACCTTTAATGCGTAAACCACTACATGACTCGATCCTTAGAGCATGCAGGGTGTTCCGGTCGGTGGTTCGAACCCAACCGAAGCCATAACTTTTCACAGTTAGGCGTCATCTAAAAGATAATTGCTAAATGCTATCCTCTGAAAACGCTGTCAGAATAAAGTTAGACAGGATTTTCCATAATGAACATACCCTCAGCTCATAACAAGCTTGTTCACATTTCTGGCGACCTTCTGGTATCACAGCTTCCGCGAACTACTATGAAAGCAGTTGATCCGATTAAGCATAATAATATGCCTTAGCTTTGTGTAAAATCCAATGGGTTAAAATTAAATAGCCTTAGACATACTGATGGTATTTAGAAAATGGAACATTTTGAATAAGATGGTGAATGAAGCTATGGACACGTTGTGCAACCTTAAACTCTACTCTCTCCATCTTTAACCCAGTGTACTCTACAACCTTGAATACGGCACTTCAAATCAGTATGTGTCGGTACGCTGGACAATAGGCTAAAGTATTTCAACTAAATTGCCTCAACCAACTACTTGTGTATCCTAATTGTCGTGCTGGTTTATTTCGCTATGGAAGCGCACTTGAACGCCACACCGAAATCTCCTGACACGATAGTTGCTACGCCTCATTCGCACAGAGTAACACCTAGGCACTTACCTTCAGAAAGTTACACAACGAGGATACATCACTATACATTCAGTGCAGGTAAATGAAAACCTGTGGGATAGTGGTTGACAGTTGCTTCAACAGCGTTCTAAAGACTATGTGCTATATTTGTGTTCACTGTTATAAAAACTCTTGAATTTAACTGAAATTAACTGTTCAACCGGAACCAGAACCATTTGCCATACAACTGTGCTGTTAGTACATTTAAAAATTCGCAGCCGGTAAGAGGGACTGTTCGCATTTGGTAAATCGTTATCCCAATTAATCACGATGCGTGGGTAAGCAAAGTGGACGATAGGTGGATTTTGTTCGGACCCAGCGGGAGAAGCAAGTTAGTTACGTTAAACCTGGGCACATGGCAACTGCAATAATTAAAATCGAACTACATGCAAAGCAGTCCTCACCACATAACTGCATTTGTTCTGCATTTGGTTGTTGCCGGATCGGTTCATAAGTTCAAAACTTGTTCTACATTTCGGTAAAGAGAACAGCGTGTATTGGCTGGTTTGCTCTGTCACTGAAACAACACGTGACTTCTCAACCGTTCAGCTGCATATCGATCTCCTGTGTGAGTGCACGTGGACTTGATGTGTACAAAAACCGGGTACGAATGAACCAGTCAAGTCATTTTATTTCATTATTCCAAGGAGTTATGAACATTTCAGGCTGGCGGTTAGCCTGCGTAATAATGAATTACGAAAACCTGCAATGAATAACATAATGAGAGATGTGTTAGTTAACCGTAGTATACTAAGTGGTTAACGAAATTGTCTTTGAGAATTGGGCCCTACGTAGTTCACCTTTTCGCCTCACCGATCACAACAAACTGTTTCTTTTGCGAGTCAACTAAAATCATCTTACTCTGGTTTGACATTTCATTTATCCAAAAAATGAACTACTTCGCAAAACGAAAAATCAATTTTAGAAAGATCCAACTGCGAATCATCCGGGCTTCGGTGGAACTTAAAACAGACAGAAACGATATGCTCATATGTGGCGTACTGCAAAGCCACTCCGAGATCTCACACATTTCACATTCGGACTCAGTTACACACCCACCCCAATGTGGTCTATGGACTTCACCAAATGGTCCAGAAGAGTGACTAGTCAAACAAACTTTCTCAAGCACTGAACTCTGTAATCCACCAATGTCATTGCTAAACATTTAACCTGTAACTTACCGAGCAAACGCTGGCAAACAGTAGCGGCTTTCGCTGGTGTAAGTTAAAGGCCACTCACAACCAATTGCAGCTATCGCGATTCCAAATATATTTGAGGTAGGGTCCTTCGAAAAAAGTACTAAACCTGAATTTAACTTTTAATAAATTTTCTCAATGGTCTAAGCGTTTTCCACTGCCTGGACTAGAACTCAGGCCATGCTTTCATAAGACAGCCATGTTCATCCTCGAGGCTCTGACTTCATACTAAATGCAATCAAGGTACAATAGACAAACTGCCAGTCATATCCAGCTGAGCGGAAATTTTCTCAAACTCCTCTGTTCTGCCTCCCGTTCAGTGAAAAGTCCGGTGCTAAGAGATAATCTAATACTGTCGGGGAGTAATATTTCTGTTGTTATTTCTAATGATGTTCTAAAATAGATTACAGTTAAGATACTGGATGCATTGTTCATTTAATTACGGCAATTCACTGGAGTAATCAGATATTTGGTATAGAAGTTTAGTTTACGGAAGAATACGTGCAAATACCGAATAAAAGAAGTGTCGAGATGAAAAAGGTTTGCGAACTTATCATACGCACCCAGATGTTTGGTTGAGATGTGCTATCACAATGGTAGATGGTGTGAGCCACCGACTACATATATATATATATATATATATATATATATATATATATATATATATATATATATATATCAGGAACCTTCATGACGGTTTCCAATCCATCACATGATGACCTGCGAAGACCAGGTGTATACTGACACAAGCACACCTCCTGAAGCTGAAATATATATCCAAACTCAGAAATTTTTTTGCAACTTCGAGGCACAGCATCTTTTGAAAATGCACCTTCAAGCCAATTCAGTGTCAAGTTGGTGACACGTTTATGCACACCGGGAGGTTGACTTTCGGCTCTTCTGTCATACGACGGACCTCATAAAGGGGTTTAAATTGTGTTGCGGAAAATGATGAATGTCTCTTAGTGACTAGTAAATTATTCCGCTGAACATGGTTTTGTACGAGGGGAATAGAGTTTTATTCACTCGTTCTATTCCGTCAACGTTTTACCATAATTAGGTACAGGTGATTATGCTGGTGCACGTATGTTGGCGTAATCTCACGACCTACTAACTAGTAATAAAATCTCATCTGCTAATAAAGACCAGCAGCTCAGGGGAATATCTGCGATGGGGTGAGGTACAGGTTCACGTATTAGGATTCGGACCTTCTGGTTCCTTTATGCAGCTGAACTAACATACTGAATGCAGCAAATACCCTTACGGTTCCTGTTTTGTGAACTCTTTCAAATTTACAGCTCTTAAAATGCATCAGACTCTGTTGATCTGTTCGCCGGCGTTCGACTGAAGTATATTAAACCAGTCAGTTTTCACAAGTCATTCCTGAAACCAAACCTGAATATTCAGCCAAAATATGTTAGCTTGACGTCTACTAATGTCCACTTTCGAATCGACAACGCGTGGAATGGTTTCGTTTTACGGTACTTGTCTGTCAAAATACTATGATTATTTTGTTGATAAGTCGTGCGGGAACTGAATTGTCAGATGTTTCGCAGCACTAGGAGTTTTTCTCGGTTTTTATATTCAATCAATACTTTTTTTAACACTTCATCAGAGCAACTGCATTCCTGTATTTAGATCTGAGGATTCACCAATTCCTGATTTGTTGACAACAACCTTTTTCAAACCAAGAAAATACTCTGACGAAGTAATATTTGACCATTTCAGTATCCAAAAGGATTATCCAGCTAGCGGCTGGATGAAAGATCAGCGTTGATATATCGTTGAAAACAAAACACATATGCGGAAAAACATGTCGTTCTATCGCACGACTGAATAACCGAGTTGCAAGTGTGTCTAAATGGAACGGACACATCCCAAATCAACGAATCATCGAAATTTGAAGAGTTCGTGTTCCTTTGAAACCCATCCTTAACGTGGACAATAAAATGTATCGTAAGCATCCATGGTGGTTGGTAAAATTAGCGACCACGATAAGGGGACCCTTAGCTGACGTTGTATGGGCTATGTGATATGGCAAATGACAATTTAGGGATTTCTTCTCAAAAAGATGATTAACTGTTGTTATCTCTTTAGTAATGTAACGGACTTTTGTAAAACATTTTGTGAAGCGATTTTATGATAACTATTATTTATATGTTTCTATTAAGTGAATTACATCTACGACTTTTTACTTGGCACACACTGTTCAAGCGCTGGGGACAATCATTGACAGACTGACGAGTTGGCAGCGGACAGTGAGTTATATATATATATATATATATATATATATATATATATATATGTTAAAAGGTATTTTCTTTGAACTGGTCAAGAATGAACTGACAGATTGCAAAGGCTGTTCGTCGTTTCATAACATTTACGTCATACATATTTTGACTGCAGCTGTCACATTTCAGCATACTCTCTAGCTAGCATCTTTCAAACAAAAGTACTATAATGGGGTTCTCAATCTTGTTACAGCTCGTCAGCGGTGAGTATTATTCACAGTCAAATGTGGTTGGACGTTTGTTTACGATAATCCAGCTGTACTTAGTGTAAGGCCAATAGTGCAATGGTTAGCATGAATGCTTCGTGAAAATGTGGTCAATGTTCTAGTTCCGATTGTGACAGAGGTTTGCATTACCGGCGAGTTCTAACAAAACTGAAACTCGAGTCGAGTTCTCGTTTGCAAAACAGGCTGACGAAAATGTCTGTGGGGGTGCAACAACAGCGACAAACTGTCAACGATGTTCGATTTATATGAACAAAAATCCCACACCACTCATCAGTAATCATAGATAGTCGGGTAGTCGCTGGTTATGTCCACTTCATCTCTCATTTTATTGCTTTAATACAATTTTCCGACGTTCCTCTGTTTCAGTTTTCTTGGGTATTGTCCATTCAAGACGACAAAAAGTTGCAGTGAAACCATATGGGGGGGGATACAGCCGATACGTCACGTAAAGTAAGCAGCATCTTAATGTTTGCATTCAGATAAACCCATCGGCTAGCTCATTTCGAATGGAAGCACTAGGTTTAATTTTTATACCCACTCAGGCCCATTAGTATTGAAAATTCTTGTCCGAACCGCAAGTTGTACCCCTGCTAGTGAGCTGAGCATGCCAAATACGACTCCATGAGATTCATACTAGAGATGGCTGAAATACTCATAATCAAACCCTCAAGGGTGAATGTTGAATACACAGAGAATGATTCTAATGAACTGCTACCAATTTCAGTGCCATACGTGGCAATCTAACTGTGATGAGATTGAACTTATGCGATTTGCTGACTGGAGAAGGTTCAGCCAATCAGAGGTCACGCATAAGCTGATACCGACTGAATTGTGGTCGATCGGAGCCAAACAATCAAAAGCGAGAATCAGCTATTACACCGAATCTGTTTGTAAGAAATGGTGGTTAAAACGAGTTGTTTAAACGCGTCCCAGACGGGTTGCTTAAGACAAGGTCGTGGAACCTAACAACGAAATGGCCAATCAGAACGGAAAACGCTTGTCTCAGAAGAGCAATCGTAACCAATGTTTTTTTCATGTGTGTTATTTTCTAGTAGACTGGGATTTCTTAGTGCCGCTCACACCTCCGTTGTTCCGATTTTCTCGATTTGACGGCTGAGTACACGACATTTTTCATAAAAGCTACCAGCATTAGCACTGCTTGGCCTGTGTTCCATATCCGCATCCGTCTGTGCTACTGAATTAGAAAAAACAGTAGGAGAATTTGAACAACACCATTAGAACACGAAAACTGGCAGATGCAAGCATTTTGTATTGACTCACCAGTACCAAATTTACAATAACATGAAACGGTTTTTTAATTTTTACATCGAACAGTTAGAGGTGGGTTAGGTGGATAATCAGTTGACGTGTTGGGAAAGGTCACTAAATCCAGGGCAGGGTCAAGTTCACGAACAATTGTTTCTGAACACACAGGGCCGGTTTCAGTCGATTGATTACGACAGCCTCAGCAATGGTGTTGTTCAAACTTCTGAAGGGAACAAACTGTTTTAAATTTTTAAAGCAGCAGAATTGTCTAATCGGTTATTATCAGTAGACCATCTGTCGATGACCTGGACGGATTTTTCCCCGTACCCCTCCTTGAAGACGGATGTGCAGAATACCTGACCAATCGGTTTGCTTCTAGTAGATTCAAAGACAGTTGAGGACTTACTAACAAACAATCGGGGATAGGGTCTACGCAAATTGTAGCTCAGTTTAGGTCGCAGCTTTCACATTTCCATAGAGGTTTCAACCATCCATTTCAGACTCTAAACCTGGATTTCTCTCTTGTTAGAGCTCGTCAGTAGTGTATGTGACTACCTCAACTTGGATTTGAACTTCGGTCGTGGTCAAGTTAGTTCACTACTGTGCTCCTAACTTTGCGCAAGGCACGATGGAATTAATTTCTCTGGAAGCCCTAATACTTTTGTTTGTGAGAAGTTATCGTCTCGATAAAAGGGACGATAACTGCTTGGTAACTCCAGCAGACAGTTTCACATTTAGTACCTCTGAGTTAATGCAACTCTTCGAGTTCAGTAACTCTGGTGAGCTGTAGTTTGGATTAGTTAAGAGTAACCCGAACAACCTGACAAAAGCCAAGGAAGGCTTGCACACACATACACCATTACAGATTGTTTTGCTTTGGACCACATATGGTTCCGTTCACACAACACACTCACTGTAAACCTGAATTGACTAAGAGCGAGAATCATATGATGTGATGAGTTTGTAGTCCTATTAGCCATTGCCCATGAAGTAAATGGTAGACAGGTACGAAAGAGAGGCCCTTAATTCTAAGAAGCGAAAGTAGAAAGATTCATCGACAGCAAGTTCTAAGACAGAAATACGAAAATTTATTGAGAATATAAGAGAATATTAGGATTAATATTAATGCATAATATATGGATTCGTGGAGGCGAGTAAATTTAAATTTTAGGTATGACACCAAATTAAATCTCCAAGGTGAAATGTACCACAAAAGGATTAGGAGAAAAGCTAGCTGGTCACCGTGGTCCAGATTTCTGGGAACAGCAACGAATAGTTTGTCAAATGACCAAGGGTCTGTAGATATTACGGGTGAAAATCTTTTTCCAGACTAAATTACATGTACCTAAGGCACTCGCTGCGTCTTTGCTGACGATTCGCTGTGGGTATTTTGCTGATGTGTCAATAAAAGATAACCATCTCAGTCATGACCGAATTAATTACAGCGTCATGCGATCACATCACCACGAATATTGACGCCTGTCGTTCTTTCAGAAACTCTCCGTCTCAGATCGCGTACTGCCAGCTGTCGTTCAGTGGATTTGCGATCACTCATAAGGATTGCAGTCTCCGGAACTGTTTAATTAGTACACGCTTCCTCCTATACTCTAAGAACTACATTCAGTGCGGCAGAATTATTTGCGTAACAAGTTGGTATCGCAGGTTCTGACAACCAGTGTTCCCCTTATCTAGCTATAGCTTTACATACATTAGATGCTTAGGAATCCGCTCTTTAGACAAAAGCCAGATATTTTCTAGCCAACGTAGCTGATTAAGCAGCAACATAACTTCAATATAATCCATGTTCCTTCAGTTAACTACCTCGGTAATTGTTGGCAGGATGCGCCTTAGATATTACAAACGGCAACGGTTCAGTTATCTCACACGTCGTTCATCGCGTGAACGTCATCATGGCAACAAGGTAGGTTGCTTTGTGTTCATATCCAAACTGAGTTTCCTTCAGGATGTCTGAAACAAATGATGGCCTTGATGATATGAGCACGTGATTTGCAGTCCGCGAAGAGACGCGTCGCCAGGTTGTTACCTAAACAATGGAAACCTGGACAACTACCCACATTATCCACACTGACCTGAACTCGAGCTGCGGATGTCTAAGGCTTTAATCGTACTAGCAGCAAACAGAAAATGTTTTGATATTGGTATGTTCGCCGAGCTTGGCATTTCGGTTGCAAACGTTTCATCACCAAACGAGATGACAACGTCAGTGCGTAAGCGGTTCAGCGTATATTTATTGAGCTCAATAAATATACGTTGAACTGCTTATGCACTGATGATGTCACCTCGTTTGGTGATGAAACGTTTGCAACATAAATACCAAGCTCGGCGAACATACAAATACCATCAACCTGAGCTACGAACAGCACAACGACTGTTCGCAATTATCAGAAACAGAAAATACGTCTCACAAGTAGGTATCCGACAACGAAATCCAGGGTCTTAACCAAAAGGCTCAGCCTAATTATCATTCACGGCTCGGGTATGTGTGTGTGACACGTCCGAATAATTGATAAGCACTACTGACGAGCTCTAATGAGAGCGAAACTCGAGTCTAGTGCTTCTTTTCGAAAGGAGCCGACTGGAAAGTCTGTGGGGATGCGGCAGCTGCGATCAATTGTGGGTGATGTTCAACTTGAAACTAACCAAACCCCCGACTACTCATCAGTGAACCGTTTCAATTCTCATCGGAGCGCGGACCACACTACACTGAAAACACAGCCAAATTGGCTAGATGAAGGTGGGTGTACGCGCACTTCCACTCATGTCGGTCGGCCTGATCGCCCCAGTGTTTCGGCCACCACAATCCACGGTCGATGACACCTAGCTGTTCACACACGTTTCAGCGCCTGAATGACAACCCTGGACTGGAAACCAGAATGAATCGGCAAGTACAAATCGACGAAGTAACAATACATTTCCCTAATGGATTGTGTTATCACAATAATTATTTCACCAAATGCTATGTAATAAGGAGGTGCATTTGTGAATGAAGGAGATTCACAAATTATTAAATACTGATGAGCAGAGGGTGATCTTGATTTTATATAACTTGGACATCGCCCGCAATTGATTTCAGCTGTTGCATTTCCATATGTATTACTGACGAGCCTTAACAAGTGC
>LUCH01000936.1:44023-58902 GCA_013368495.1 Paragonimus heterotremus | reverse complement strand
TGATGATGATGATGATGATGATGATGATGATGATGATGATGATGATGATGATGATGATGATGATGATGATGATGATGATGATGATGAGTCCCCGACGTGAGTTGGATTCATTTTGAGGCTAAACCAGGCGCTATATTCACAACCCTCAGTAGTTTTGGTTAAGCAATACTGCCCTCTAGTGGGTTTTTGCCGACATGGAATCTAACGAGTGACCTAGGGAATACACTCCTCTGACAGTTTCCAAACAAGTACCACTAAAATTTCCGAGTTCAGCTGTTGTGCCCTGAAATCATACTGGCGATAAAGCTAGTGTTTGGTCCTGCTAATTAAACAGAAATGCAGAAAATTTGCACCACTTCTGGATTCGACCCAGTGACAAGCATTCCCGGTCTGCATTCCTAAGCTGCATTCCCCAAACTGAGCTTTATCTCTTCTAGGGTAACAAATCTGACTCATTAGTTTAGCGTAAGCCTGAGTTGCTTGGGAAATCTGAAGTTGAACGCTTCTACTATAAACTTAGTGCTTTGTACTTGTTGTCTGTCATAAACACGGTGCTGCGAACAAGCTCATTTCTGGTTATGTGTCACCAGACCATATATACGACGCTTATACGGAACGGTGTTGTTAGGGCAGTACGAACAAAACAAGTAACAAGTTCAAACAAGGTCAATGATATCATGAATACAAATAGAGACAACACTTTGATACAAGTACGTCACAAGTGTGTCACAGCTGGAACCGTTGCACTTTGATCGGTTATTGTGCGGGTGGTTGACCATGACAATCACAAACTTGAACACGTGTTCTTGGGTGCAAAAGGGTGGCTCATTCAGCAGACTTCCGGTTATATTGATCGTAGCGCAAATTCGACATCTGGCGATATTTGATGAACCGTCGCATGCTCGATAAATCGAGCGTAAAGAAGTTATTCGAGTCTACAAAATGTGTCATAAATGCGCTGGTACCTGTCTGAGTAACTCCGTAATCGATCCAGAATGAATGATACCCGAGGATAGTTTCAGATAAGCGCTTGGTCGTTCGGTCGACGTAACTACACACAGTATGTAAGTATACACACAAAGAATCCGCAGACCTTTTAATCGTATATGTCAAGCTAGAGTTAAGTTCAGATTATCAGTTTGACAGTGTCGATGGTCCTATTGAAAACAGTGTTACGTCATCCAGTGATGGTTTCAGCGAGCGTATTATCTTCGACTGGTAATGAAGTAAACACTGCTTTCTTTTCTGCTGCCCAAACTTTGTCTTTCTTTTAATGAGGTTGCATGGTCTTGTCTATAAACCGCTCCGGAGAGCCACTCTGCAAGAAAGTCGGTTTACAGGAACTCGTGTCCTGCGAACATAATATACATTAAAACGAGTTATGAAGTGTCTTTTTGTGTCAGAAGGACAAACCTTCAGAAGTTAACTTACTGACTATTAAGGGGCTTTCCTGTTGACCTTACATTGAACAGACTCACCGGCGGAGCATCGGTTAGGAAAGTCCAAAACGACTGATCGATTTTCACGTCAGGTCTCAAGCGTGAATAAAACGTTACTGTTGATCGAGTTTAACATGTCTCAGATAGCCGTAGGATTAATGTGTCTGCCAACCACATATAACATCAGATCCAAACATTGCTCTAAAACAGTGCATTCATTAACATGGTGTTTCTGTCGCTGGTTCGAATCCAGCCGAAGCCCTGACTTTTCGCAGTTGGGTCTCATCTACGTTCATTAACAGCTGGTGTTAACGGGTTATTTTAAACTTCATCCGGTGAGGATCTTGTTGCCACGTCGTTTATTTGTCAGTATACTTCCCCACTGAGCGCAAACTAGACATCGAGTAGAAAAATATGATGATTGTTCCAGCTTCGTCAAAGATATGCGGCCGTCTAGGCTGTTGTCCATAATATAATCATATGAGTGGTGCATATTCTCTCACTAGAACATTTATAACCAAATAAGATATTTTGAGAGGGATCATTCGCTATCTAGTCAGATAGCGTTCATCGATTGTGTTAACACGTACAAAGGAGTTTTTACGTTATGCTTTGAAAACGTTTGTCTGACAGATTTAAGGAGATGCGATAGCCATTTCGCCAACTGGTTGTATAGTGAGCTGCGGAAATCTAGGAAAAGATGAAAATGTATACACACTTTCTGAACTATTAAGTGGAGCACGAAGTCTAAGCAGTATGAACTATAGTCACTTCCATTTGACAACAAACCCACAATCCGGTTGCACCCAACGAATACATTAACTTACGCATTGAGGATGAACGCAAGCCCTAAAAATCGTGTTGATAACACAGTCCAGGAAATGCTTTAGTCTTCCTAGATTTCCTCCAAAACAAAATTTTGTCCCCCTAGCAGAATTTTATATGCTTCCACTATATTTTCACAAAGTTCTTCAGAGGAACCGGAGTTTTTGTACTCTTTCTATTTTCCAAAATTAATTTGGTCTGCCACTTTAGGAATTTTCTGTCTCACGACGTTGTTCATCTTATGATCACTGTAGACGTCACATTGGTAACCACCAACGTTTAAAATGATTGTTTGGGCCCGCAAACGATTGCGCACAAAACCAGCAATTATACTTACGAATAGAAACGGAATTCTGGTTGTGGAATTGTTTCCGGATTTAATACTTGGGACTGGATGAGAATGAAGAACCCGTACTAGTTACAGCGAGAATATAAAAGTTTGACTGAACGCAGTTAGTCTGATTGTTTTAAGTGGAAACATAGCAACCATTTTGTTAACCCCAGTTGATGATCGTATGATCAAGTCTCCTCAACAAGTTGAAATCAAGGAACTCAGCAATCTTGCTGAGCAATAGGCTGGTTACTGGTACGTAGTAGGTGATTCTGAATGATACACATCGAACATCACATACAGTTTTCTTATTCTCATGCAGCCTGTCTTTTGTTAGTGGACAGAGGTTACTTTGGTGTCACGTGAGACTCAGGTTGGCAAAAGCCAAATGAGAATTACCGATGCACAAGAAGATATCTTACCAAAAACCACCGTCTGCTGTAGCAAAACCTTCAGGGTAACGAGAACTTTCGACTTCATCTAAACACTGTTTCCACCCAGGGCGAATATAGACACAGGTTGATTGTAATCTTAGAAAAACAGCTAGCCTTCAGGCATGATATCCCTGTCACAAAGCCACCTAAAGTAGTCTGTACTACCTTTGCATTGCATCGTACAACTAGTCCTAGGCTGTTTCCTGAGAAGGGGTACACAAGGGTATTGATGAGACTCTCGTAATATGCTGGATAAAATGAAGGATAACAACTGTTTGTCATAAGCACTTATTCTACTTGAGGTCTGACTGTACACATTATTCAATAGCAACCAACCCAGGAAAATTGAATGCCGCCCCAATGTAGAGTAACACGGCTGCTGTCAACAGTTACCTAACGTGAAGGGGTTTAAGTAGCCGCCCAACAATTTTACCACCATGAATAGTCTTGGCCAAGATTATCCATCATCGTTATGCTTGTCCAGTTTTACCATAATCAAACTAATAGACAGCTGTCAATGACAAAAACAAATGCCGCTATGCGCTCCTTACCTGGTAAAGCTCAGAATTACTGTTATGCTGATGAAAAGATGTTGCAGTCCGTCAACTTCAAAGCACCACACGCAGTGTAAGACTACCTTGCGTCCTGTCAAATGCTGTCGGACTGCCTTATGTTCCTTCAAAGAGAGAAGCGCTGTTAAATGAATGCCGTGATAAGGTATGCCTAACTTTGGCGTTGATTGGTTTGTGCACTTTGTAACATGTATCAGCACTGGCAGAAGTAGAAGAGATTAAATGGAAACTCAACACAGACTTAGATGATGTTCACGGACTAAAGACACCTCCAGCTATTCGGATATATTCCTCTGAAGCTTATGAGTCGCATGTGTGAAACATTTGCGGGGATGTGTCACTTCGAGGCTGAAAAACCCGTTAGCTCATAAGCGAAGACAAAGTCTGTCTTCAGATATCTGGTCAATGATGTTTTCACAAACAACGAAGAGTCTAGGAAGTGACTGTTCGGTAACGAATGTCAAGCGAGTTCTCTTTACAGCCTTCGTGTCCAACGACCTATGTACTAAGGATGTCAACCCGTCGTCTGTCACATTGAGTAGGGTAAGAGTTGGGCAGGCGATAACCTGGCGCAGCCGGGTTAAACAATTCACCAAAGAGCTAACCACTGTAGATCGGATCCGCTTGGCATGCTGCAGCCATCGTGACCCACACAAATGGCGAGATGGCGATTAACTGGGTTCAGTGGTATGAATGTTGTCGTTGTTTCGCTGAGTTGTCCGTGAATTAAGTGCATTTATTGGTGTGGGGCAATGGGAGTCGCAAGAAAGCTCTCCTTCTGGAGACATCTTACTTATAGCTTAGTTGTTTGGTTGCAATGTGTGGGCACCCCATACATTAGAAGTTGGAGCTGGACATAGGCGTCTATGTCTCATCCTTTCCATTTTCTTGGTTTCCTAGTTAAAACTTCTTTATTCTGACCACTGGTGTATGACAGACATCTGTATTGGTCACCGATTCATTACCGCCTTTGATAATGTCGGTGAGAGGGAGGATGAGGAAAACCAGGAGCAGCAGGATCTCAGTAACATGCTAGTTGCTAGTTGTAGCACTGCTCTTCATGATTCCCTGAGGAAGCAGAATGAAATATATTGACCAAAACGAACGGTTCTCATGGCTCAAAGTAGTGGAGAATTTAGTAATGTGCGAATATTCAGTTGAATGAGATAGATGAAAATGAACTGGATACATTTGTTTTGCAACCGCCAGTGATGCACTTTACCCCCGTGTATTATAAAACAACCCGCTCATTTTTAGGCCAACAGACCGTGAGGCTGAACGTACTCACACCACAGCTGGTTTTAACAGTGTTCGTGTATGATTGCAACTGCAAGCGGTAGAAACCACATCTTGAAGTACTTGCTTACCGCATGCAACTCAACTCGACACTACTCCAAATGTGGACTCATCAAAACTTCTAATATTACAAAATTGGGGCACAATTTACCAGAGTTACTTGAGACACCGTAAAGTTGCGATTGCAAGTTGTCATTACAGTTAACATTGCTACGCATTGTACTTGGGTAGAACATACTCGTGTTTGGGTATTCAACTGCGGTAAGGGTCTCACCGTCCGTTAGGACACACAGTGGGTCTTGAATAGGGGTTTCCTAGCCACCTAGCTCCCACACTAAGTGGGCTTCTCGTTCCCAACTTTCCTGTGAAAATCAGTCTTGGCAAACTCGTCTGTCAGTTGTATCACTGGCTTACGAACGACATGTTTCAGAGAATAAGAGTTCAATGCTGACTGATTGAATGGTGGTAGGAACGGTTCATTATATACTTACTAACTATTAAATGAACGGTTGAGTAAGATGGTGACTTACACATCCGGCTCATTGTCATCCATTAGTACAACTTTCTGATATAGATGTGTTTGTCGTCTTCAGCAGCACAAAACCTTGAGTTCAACTACGTTCCATTTGAAATGATTACAGAATATCTCATAAATTCACAATAGCGGGCATAACGCTGGGCGGTCCATGGTTGCATGCCCAATTTTCGTCACAGCCGGTTGGGCCATTCGCATGCTTTGCCATCGACTTCTGGACGGTAGCTTACCACCCGACTCCGGGGTCAGTCAGTGACAGCTGTGGCACGCTTACCTCAGATTAACTGTGTTGACCTAGTGCCATGATGACAGAGGTCAAGTGACCGCCGATCGGTCCAGTCGCATCAACCATTAGTTTGGGCCTGTAAGATGAAAACCGGACGCGCTGTACTATAGGGCCCATTAAGAATTTACTCGTAGGTATGTCCACTACGCTGAACCTGGTAACTTAACCAAAGGTTTAGTTTGACACCTCCGTGTGCACAATCTACTTTCCGCTTACCAATTCCATATCCCTAAAAAATCATCTCGTCGTACGAAATTAGTATCAGTCCGGTTATGTTAAGGAGTGTAATGATCCCACGTTTGAAGGACCTTCATATATGAATTAATTAGGGCTTTCAAATTAATGGAGTCCGCAGATTAGTGTCGATGTTAAAAACACTAACTGGAACTGTGCTGAAACTCAGTTTACCTCAGGCTCCTAAACGGCATTATAAGTTTTTACATGGTGTGGCTGCATAAATGGTATGCGCTTAATGGACTAAATTCGCCGGAAGCAGACAGCCAATTTCCTGACTATTACCGCTCGTCGTGAGTGCATACCGGGTGTGCTTCGGCCGTACACTCACTCAGGTTCACCACTTACTTAGGATTGCGGCACTGAAAGAAGTGACCTGAATAAAACGGGAATGTTCTTATCACAGAACTACCCACATGAGTGGTTGCTAGACTTATTAGTTGGAGTATCGTGGCTTTCTGTGGCATGTTAAAAATCCGAGTGTTAACGGCTTTTTTCCGGCTGAAGAATCCAACTAAGTCTCATAGGTGAATGAACATGAGATTTTTTCCGCATCTCTCACTTACTTAAGCAGATTAAATACCAAGTGTCCATGTTCACATGGGATTGCAAAATGTACAAAGCTGAAACTAGCAGCTGGTCGTGAAAAATCACAATTGTCCTGTCTCACAATTGTAGGCACCCCCAATTCAAGGTAGATTATAACGCCCTGAGATAGAATGTGGACTCTATTGCTGTAAAGGACGCCTGTACGTCACTAGTGCGCTTTGTCCTTCAATGAGTGCAGTTGTGATTATGTAATTTCATTCCGGTCTTCTTGAGCAGAATTAATCGGCCCCAGTTTCGATACAATGATATGCCTAGTCTTGTGTACGTATGTCATTAACCAGTATCAAGTGGTTCCAGTTAGGTTTAGCTCCGAACTGTAAACACACAATCTCGTTGGACCAGTGTCTTGTTGCGTAAATCACAATATTTGTCTTGCTGAAACGCTCAATTTGCAACTGTCATTTGGTTCAAGATTGGCAGCAAATAATATGACATTGTGAGTACACAGAACCGTGTTTATTGGTTGCTTTCCAGATAAACCAATTCACAGCTGGCGTTAAGATGAGGGAATCTCCACACGTTACCAAGCCGCATCCGAAACGGGTGCCAAATGTTCAACATCCAATCCTTTTCTCAACCCATACTGAAATTATTGTTCTCGGTTCAGGAGATACCTTTCTTTCATTCGTGTGTATTCAACACATATTTCGTTGAGTGTTGTGCTTGCTGGGGTTTGTGATGAGACGTGGAGGCCCACCAGGTATGTGATTAGCCAGAAGTGGTAGGCTCCTCAATATTTCGAAACGGGATACTTGCAAACAGTAAACACTCAGCCGTCTTCCGACGTCATCCACACCCAGTATTCCATTTAAAACCCTTCTCATTACTAACTGTCGTGTTTGAATTGAGTAAATTCATTCTTGATAGCTGAATTTCTTAGCACCATAAACAAGGGGAGCAGTAAGAAATTGGTGAGTAACCGATATAAAATCCTCACACCAACTTTACAATATCTCCGCGATTGTAGTCCATCCCAATAAACGTTGAAGTAATCCCCATCCCAAACTCCGCAAGCAAATTTCTTGTCGGCAAGTGTTGTTATATGTAAAACTAACCTCTCTAAAATCAAAACCGATTGCAACGGATAGATAAATGGTGCTCACAAAGTATCCGGCAATTCGATAGGTGAATGTATGGGTACATAGAACGGGTGAAGGTCAAAACGATGACAAACTTGGGCCCCATTACATTTTACAGCACCAGAATTCAGTTTAAATCGAGGTGTCCGTGATGTTACCAGACAAGATAATTGTGATCTATTTTACCGAATTGAACTTTTTTCCTGCAGTGTAAAATAGTTGATACTTCAAGCTATGTGCATTTTACGCTCATGTTTGCATACGGAAAATCGTTTAATGTTTATATGGAAATTGAGGAAATCACGAAAGGTTGGCAAGAGAATACTTAAGAGAAGGAGAGCAGAAAATATCTCAGAAACTTTGGAAACTAGAGAAAAAACATGATTGGATTTAGTATTCGGGGAAACTTATCACCATATATGAAGGGATTAGAAATAAACTATTAGTCCTGTGTCCACTAGCATGACCTCATGTCTGGACATATCTGAATGTTGTTGATATGATTGCAGGTGAAAAGCTTTCAAGGGCTATACAAGCGGTATTAATAAGCCGTGTGTTACAGCAATAGTAAAGATACAAAGGTCTTTAGTAATGCGGCTCCAAAGTGCAATACAAGGAAAACTGCCTTTCCGTTCAGTCAAGGTCACCAGTAACTGTGAGTACACGAATATGAAAAATGATCCTAATTATCATTCTTCTCAAATAAGTTCGCGCCAGTATTCTAAGTTTTTCAGCTAACAAGACTTGTTAACTGTGTTCAGGCAAATATGAACTAAATTAGTGTAGAAGAGGCACGAATTGGAGCTGACTAATAACGCCTACTCTGGAAAATCTCGTAAAATTATGTTAAACACTATCATTAAGTAAGCTACAAGTGGGCCGTGGACATTCAGGTTTGCAATAGATATTGCGTACAATGTAGGGATGCCTAAAACTATCGAAAGAATCTGAATATAAAAGGCATCAGGGCTGTTTTTGAGAAACGAACTACACTATGTCCACTCCCGATATGCATTGTACATCTCTAACTGCTTTGGGAGCCAGTATTCGCAAGCAGGAAATAAAATACAAACATTTACGGTATGGTTACATTAGCAGACTGCACCAATGATAAAATCTAGGGTAGCTGAATAGTATTGTGAATTGCTAACCAAAACCGAAATCAGTGGATAACAGATCACAATTAAGGATTGCGCGGATGTCAGTTAGTCATCGGACGCATATCGTAACGTTGCATGGATACATGCACAAGTAATTAGTCTAGAACCATTTAGTCGCATAGGCACTCCCGTAAACGGAAGTAGATTGACTGTAGATTAGCGTTACTGAACTCTCAGCCGAACGCGGCTGGTTTATGAACAATTTACTTGAAGTGTATTGGAGATTGAACCGGCTGGTCATTCAAAAAGCCAAACGTTATGTGTAAGTTACCCAATATTTAAACTTACCTTCATATTCCCGCTCCGTCGAAAGCAACAGGCCTTCGAACACACCTTCCGAGTCTAGGGTAGCGATTTCACTTTTATAATTTTCATTTGTTCTCGTCTTCTCTTAATGAGCAATTAGTACGTATTCTTCAACACTATTACTATATCGTTTATTCTGAAGAGCAATATACACAGCTTCGTTCAAAGGAAGAACAAACGGTGATACTAAAAATAAGCAACGGATATGTAAAAAGGTGAATGTGAAAACAGGCTGTCTGTCAAATGTGAGACGCTGCGCAGTTAGCAACATTGAACAGTTGACAGGTCCTCTCACAAGAATAGCAAGCGTTAATGGGCCAGTCATCAAATGTAAAGTTATTTGTGCTGTATATAACAAACGGGTTTAGAATTTTTTTTAAATACGCAAAAAGATAATAAAAAGAAAATAGATGAGCGGTCAATCAGACAAAATCAAAAGCTCTTCAGGGCACAGAAAGTGCTATCACAATCAAAGCTCACGCATCGGGACAGAAAGTGTCCTTCACAATGAGACAACTGTCAGAGAGGTGGTAACATTTAACGCCAGGTTCCCCGCATAAATCTGTCGTAAGTTTTTAGGGAACCTAGAACAGTCAGTAGACATAAATCCGTGACTGTGTAGGAGGGCAGCCCCAGTCGAATAATAGCGTTACTTGAAGAGAGAAATATAATACCACGAACAGAGATGATCACAGGTGAATGGGAAACAGAGTTCACATCACAGCCCAGAGTATGAAGGACCGATCGAATGGCGGCATTATGATAATCGGTCTTGTACTTCACAATCTTGTCTGTTCAGGCAAATTGGCTTCGGTAATCATCCACTATACTGACGTCAAGCACCACAACAGCGCCGTCGCGGATCACGGTAACATCGGGTTTGATGAACGAGCTCGTTGTTGGCACTCGCAGCTCCTCAAAGACTGTATAGCACAACTTGCGCAGTCGTTTCTCCAGGTCTTTGGCCACACGGTTTTGTCGAGCACAACGTACGTCATAGGTGATCCAGCATGATTGTAGAATATGAGCAAGGCTTTCCGGTTGACCGCAGTTGCCACGGCAGAGAACTGAGTGGTCACTTCGGCCACCTCGTGAATTTCGAAACTTAGTCCGCAACGGAATGCATCTGAGCCGGATGGCATGGACGGAGGTTTCGGGAAAAATGCAGTGTGAATTGAACAGCCAACGATTAGGGAGTGGACAGCGTGACACTTTATGAAGACCACGGCCGTCAAGCGAAGGGTAGAATTTACCATCCACGCCGCATGAGCTTTCTCCTTGTTCGTCACCACTACACCCTGAATGCGTACTGGGATGTTCATTTCCCTCAGGATAGGGGCAAACGAATTATCTCTGACCACATTCAGCAGAACTGGGCATTGACTAGAGAGAAGTCTCCCCACTCGAGATTTGCGCGAGATGGGAGTAGTGGTAGACAAACTCGGGACGCCAAAACCGCCCAAACGAATTGGGGTGTGGATGTAGCTGATTGGTGTGTCCTTAGGAAGGCGGAGCCACTGTCAAACAAACTGCCGAATCGTACAGTCCATAGCTTTAAGCGTGTTGCGGTGGACTCGACTCAAAACTAATGAGTGATTCATCTTCGGGATCAGATGTTGCCTCAAGAGTTCAAGACGTTAGTGTGGCTTCAACTGCACTTTGGTAGTTTCTTCCAACATCGTACGAAGTTGCAGACGGTGATTAGTGAATGCTTTACCCTTCCAGATGAACGGGATACCTAGATAGGTCACCGTGTCTGAGGCGCTTAATGAGTGGATAATGTCCTGGTCGAAGTGAATAGACTCATCAGAGGTGGCAGTTGCGTTACGTTTATGGTCAGCGCGGATAACCAGGAGTTTATTCTTCTGTGTGTTGGTCTCCAGTCCGGATAGTTCCAGGGCACTAGCGGCAGCTGCAAGCTTCTCAGAGAGACGCGTACGATTCTCAGCTAAAAGGATCAAATCGTCGGCCTAGGCGAAACCGCTAACCAGCGTGTCGTGGAACTGGTTGCCAAGCTCTCGTCGAGATAGTACCAGCACCTCTTCCACTGCCAAATGAATAGAAGCGGGGACAAAAGTGTCACCCGGGCGAACATGAAGCTGGGACTGGAGAACGGAGCCATTGAGCGTGACGGAGGCATTCCTGTGAGAGTCGGCAACGTAATGCGTTGGAGGTGGAGGAGCACCGAAGGCTCGGGCCGATCTGATGATCGAATCTTGTGAGATAGAATCGAACACTTTGAGCACGTCAGCAGGAACAGGATGAAGTATCCGGCTAAGTCATCAGCTTTCATACGTTTCAAAGGTTTGGGCAGCAATCTGTTCAAACCTGGGGCGGTGTTTCCCATGTGCTTCAAGGTGCATGACAATTCTTTTCCCGAGATCGGGTCAATCAGAGACCAGTCCGGAGGCAGAATCGTGCGAGATGTCCGTTCATCAACATGCGGATGAGCCGATAGTACTTCAGATCAGTATTCGTTGGAATTATCTGAGAGGCCGCGGTTCATCTTATAGGCAGTTCTCCAGTTTCAAAAAAAAACTGCAAACGCAGCACCTTTCCTACGCTGGTGATACAGCGTTTACATCATTGCATAGTTAGCCTTCCGTATCCGTTTTATGGTCATGTGGGTTCTCGCCTTAACACGACCACGTCGTGGAGTGGCAAGTCGCCAGGTGTACGGAAAAGCTAGTAAAGCATGTATGTTCAACAGCGATTTAGCTTGTACCATTGTGAAAATGCCTACCTGAAGACCGCAGGCAATAGCAAGTAGCTCGTCACTGTGAAGAAGAGCCTCGCTATTGGACTCCAGTTGGGTAATCACTGTTTGGATCAAACAAGTAAACCATTCAGAGTGATCAGCAGCTTGGGACCCAATATCCGATGTCGTGTTAGTCTGTGAGACGGTGGTTCGACTGACAGCGGCAACGGTGTTCCTCTGCCAATTCCGCGCACACAGACAAGTCTGAATGCTCTCCAAAGAACGACCTGGAAAATGTGACAAGGGCCGATGATGAATTTCGCGTCGAGTAGAACACAACGGAGCTAGTGCATCGGCACATCTGATAGGAGAAACCGATTCTTGCTGAAACCAATTGGATCCGGCGGTTGCCATGGACATGAGATCCTCATGGTTGCATTCGACGGGATGCGCATGCCTTCTGTGTTGACTGAGACCGATTTTGGTGGGAAAGCTTCGGTCACGGTTGACACAGTCAAAGATTGTGGCAGGCTGGGTGTCCACTTCCTGCTCTGGACCATTCCTGCGTCGATGCATACGATTATGCGCCGACAAGCCAGCATTCGATTTGCAAATCTGATCCTATTCTGAACAGGTGTACTCCGCTCGCCTATCCTGTGTACTGGTAGTTGCCTGCACGGAAGTGTTGGCGGTAATTTTATTGTCTTGATCGAATGTAATCTGTACGATTAAAAACAGGTAGAGTAGTTGGCCCTATCTAGAGTTGCTGAACACTTAGCCAGTCAAGATTTGTACCGATACCGCACAGTCGGCACCACCAGGAGATGGTTCAGCGCACCGACTGCTACTATTACTACTACTATGTTATTTTCATAATAAAGAAGGTATTCAGGTTTTGCACGCTCTAAGTATTTGCGACACATTTGACTGATTCGTTAAATTTGAAACTCGTCTGAATCAAAAATGGAGGGTCGTTAATATGAACCGATGTTAAATGGTCACATATGGTTCCAAAACAAAATTTTGAGCATGACAAAAAATTGTTGCTACTTGAGATGACCAGTTAACCTTGTGAGATAATGTAGCGTCCAGCCATTTGGCAGGAGATGGTTCCTTGAGTTATAAAGAGTAAGTTACTGTTGGTAGATTGCCTGTGAAAACGTTAGCTACGGAGAGTAAACAAGATCAGCAGAAATGGTTTAGTACTGACGATGGAGTACGAAATAGGGCAGCCGGACATTTGTACATCAACGTGCTAAATTAAAAAGGGAAGATGTCCCCTGGAATGCAGACATCCACCTGGATTTCCATCGACATTCGAAAAGTGGACAGATGTGTATAAATAAACGGTGTGAAAAGGAAAAGTGCCAAGGAGTTTTGATTATGATATTTAATATTTGGTAAGAAAAATACATCCTACTTGCACAAAACAGGTTTTTATAAAAGCATTGGAACTAGTGTATAGTAAACATCTCCGATAGTATTGTTAGGTCTGGTTGTTTTAATAACGTCAGTAGCCATTGATGGACAGTTCATGTAAAGATAACTACAGTTCAAAGTATTCTTTCAGGCAGATATTGGAAGTGCCTGTACTGTAGGTTCTGCAAGTTTGAGTTGGTGCTTTCGAGATGAACGTCCAGCTGTCACATTCAATCATTTGATGAAACTACACACATCGCAGCTACAGTGGTTAGTGTATACGGAAGAAGAAAATTTCACAGTGTACTCTCCTGAAGAACTAGTAAGAAGTAATAGACTGTAAGTGTTCTGCTACTAAAGATGGAGAGATCACTCGTCTGAGTGGCAAGACATTACAATTTACTATGCCATCACGTGACTTTGGGGTTACATTCGCGGTCCGAATGATCTCACTGTGAGTGAATGAGATAAATTATCTGCTATGTTGTTGAAACACGTGAGTTATCGGATTAGGTTGAAACAGTATGAAGGTTGTCCAGTCCGCTGTATTACAAAGTTTACAATAGTGATATCAAAACATGCAACGTTAGAAACCGTAGACCGCTAACTTGTGTGTGTTTGTCGTTGTCATGTATTCCGATGAAGGTGTTACCACGCTCATTCCGTGTGGATTTTAAAATAACCTAATAGTTGGATACAGTGAAGGTGACTAAAACTCGTGTGGATTCTACGCATATTAAGAAAAGAAATAATCTGCTCACCTGTCCTCTCTAACAGTATTTACGAATGCTCACATGCGTCTGCGTGCTCAAGTACATTTACCGAAAGAAGAAAATAGATTAAGAAACATCCATGGGGTCACAAAGTGTAGCTTTGGACCAGCAACAGTAGTCTTGTGCAATCCACTATCATGCGGCATCCAACAGAAACGTGATTGGTGTGCATATCCGGAATGCGCTTCATCTACTCTGTTGTGGAAACAATAAGTATAAAATGTGTATCGGAAATATGGAACGGACAGCACACTTCGGATTCCAGACCAAAGGGTTCACCCAAGGGGCACGACCCACTTACCGAGTCGGATGAGCGAACGGACACAACACACCACTGAAACCACAGCCAGATTAGCTGGCTGTTCTGCTAGCGGCCGTTTGCGACGCGTGGCTACCTCCAACACGGAGAACGTCGTCAAACGCTGGATAAACTCAAAATAGTCATAATCTGGGAATGCAATGCAATCTGCTAGACTACTTCTCAATGTGCTTTGCGCTCATCTACCGTCCAGCAAAGTGGGCTGAGAAAAATGTGATCCAATATAACCTAACATGACCAACGTCAGATAGATAGATAGATAGACGGACGGACAGACAGAGGGAGGAGGAACTAGTCACTCCAGAGTCCATATGTCCGACGTATCTACGGTGAGACGAAAGTGTCGACTCGAAATCGCCATCACTCATTTACACGTTCGGTCTGCACAGTCTATTTTCGATCAAACAATAAGCACTGTGTAAATCTATTTCGTTCACAAATGCACCTCCTTATTACTTAGCATCTGGTGAAATAATTATTGTGATAGCACAATCCATTAGGGAAATGTATTGTTACTTTGTCGATTTGTACTTGCCGATTCATTCTGGTTTCCAGTCCAGGGTT
>LUCH01000936.1:26526-43555 GCA_013368495.1 Paragonimus heterotremus | reverse complement strand
AAGAGACAGCTTTGTTCCGCTCCAAAAAATATGTGCGACAAGGCGAAAGACACAAGGTAATTGTATGGTGCGCAGTGACCTGAAAACATTCTCGAATCAGAGAACGGAAGGACGCTTACCGAAAAAAATAGTTAGCAATACTAAGCCAACTATGAGCATAGCTGAATAAAAGATGGACGGGCAGAAATAATCAAGGCTACTTCTCCATCATTCTGGACAGTTCCGCTGATTTTCATTGGATTAATCGTCCTTTTTATCGAGGACGGAGACGGTTTTATACGAAAAAAATGGACTTCTTAACAGACCCATACTTTTGTGACGTACTGTGCACATTTTGCTCATTGTTGCCCCATTGTGCGTCATCACATGGTCCACATTGCTGAAATAGCCGAGCCGCATTACCTGCGATTGTCACTTGACCAGGCCAGTATGACTAGATCCTCGTTTCACATTTATTCTTCTCGCGCTATGTCAAGAAGAAGTGACAAAACCGACGTGATACCAATGAGGATTTTAATACCCCAACAAACGAACCTAGGTGTGTGGTAAATCACCGAACATTTCCGGAGATCTGGAGATGTTGATTGAAAGAGAGTTGATCGGATGACTCCTGCAAGCAGCGGGAAGTGGACTACAAACGATTGGCTTTTATTGCGACAGAAACTGTCTCTGAGTTGATCGAGACATTTAGCGTGAACATCACCAAGGCAATTGAGCACCTTTCCTTGATTGCTGCAGTGAGAAAATATTTGAGGCGAGTTTGCGGGATCGGTGGTGAGCACAGCATCGTTTATTTCGAGTTGGGACGTATGTTATCTGGATTGATCGATAGTATAGAGTTTGTTTGGGTGACGAAAAGAGTGTGATGTGTGTGCGTGAGGTATGAGGTGTGGGGGTCCTATTACCAACACGACACTCAGCTGGATTTGGTTGTCCTTCGGAAGACGCATAAATGGTAGACTTTCGTTGACCGCATGGGGAGCATTTGTGGTCTTCAGGTTTAGTGAACTCACTCTTATGTACGGATATCAAGATGGCGGGATATGTGGTCGAACTCTGAAACGCCTTCTAGAATCCTTCATTTCTTCAATCTTCCAAACGTTCATACGCTTCTCTTGGGATAGATCCTAAAGTTGCACACTGTATATCGTTATTTCAATAGGCTTTGGACCAGCCTACCTAAAGTCTTAATCTCAACCTATTCGAAGATCTGTGGGGCTAGCCAAGTGTACAGTGTAGTCCCCTGATTGCTATGGCTGAAGGAGAGTTGAGATGGATATCCTAAAATATTGTCACCTCGTTTTATTGTCTTGAAATTTTACAAACTACTGCCTACCCAATACTTTTAGATTCTTCATTTTCTTCTACGTACTTCAACTTCTGCCTTTGCGCTTATGATGTTGTCTGCATTTTCGGATTTTTCTAGTTTTGTGCCCCACATCAGTCAGTAGATTCTTGACGGCTGCAACAATACGTTCTTCGTTAGTCTTGACTGTTTGGTACACTCCCCCTCGAATGCATGCGTGACCACTCACTAGAGGCTGTGAGCAGTAATCATCTGAATGACCGATATAGATTTGCACAATAAGTATTTTATGTACCAACATTTGCAAATTTGAAGTACTGTAGAACTTTTGAAGGTCAAGTCCTGTCACATTCCAAGCGGAGGTGGTGTAACGGATACCCTGAGTAACTCAACGACCACGATAATATGCTTCCTTAGTTGGGCACATACTATTGAAAGGTGGTCGTAAAGTCAGCGTTACTTCTCATGTGCTGAAGCGTGTGTAAGCAGCTTGGTGTTATCGATCGCGGACCATGGTGATCAAAACAATGGGACGATGGGGCAATGCGACATGCCTGGAAATGGGCATACAGCTATCCCACCTTACCCACAACCAGCTAATCTGGTCATGGTTTCGGTGGTATGTTGTGCGCGTTCGCTCACCCGACTCGATTTTTGTACTTCCCTTACTCAGGGGATAAAATTGTGAGCTATTCAGACTAGAATGTGTTTATCACGACTTTAGATGTTTGTAAGACATTTTTCGGAGGCTAATAGAGCCCCGTGACCTTTTGTTAAATGAGGGATTGCTACTGCAGCCTAGGTGATTCACACCCACAAGTAAAGGCACCTATTCACTAGGCCACTGGGCTGTGCTCATTGCTTGCATACAAAACCTACCTCAATCTCTTCTGTGGCCCCGAAGAACGTTGGCAAATTGATAGGTTTATCAAAAACAGTTAACGGATTTCAACCAATTAGGAAAAGAGGAGTTGTAATTCAGCGAGCTGTCCTATGACTGATGCTATCTTTTGCTGGCGTAATGTGTGTTCATGATCTGCCGGGCCTATGGTCCACACTTAATCGTTTTTACTACATTTTCAGATTTATATATCGGTTCCAACCATCGGAGGAACGTTACCTCTCAAAATATCATCTGCGTCGAATGTTCCCATGTAGTAGCTAGGATAGGTAATCCACATATCCGAAAATTTGGTGAGTACGGCTCGGTGATCTACTCAGTGCGATTCTAGAGGGCTCTTCTGACGCTTACTCACAAGTTGTGATTTCGGTGCATCCACGTGAGTTTCGCTGGTGAGATCGATCTGGGTTACACCACTTGTCCATCACTTCACTAATAATCACGGCAACCACCTCCCTGTACGCTTCTAAAATATCTATAGAGCAGATGGTCCAGTGAATCGTTGGTTAGACCCAATAAGTTATAACGGCCAAGCCGAATGAAGTGCAAGTATAGCATCAGTTGTTGCAGTCCGATGAAGCCCGGTGAAGGGTAACCAAATGTTTATTACTCTTCAAACTTAACAATTCAATACATCTGACTGACCTGTAAAGATAACGCAAGACATTTGCAGGTTTATCGCAATAGTTTCATGAGCGCATGAACCCGAAAACTAGTATTATTATTATTGTTATTATTACTGTTATTAATTTATTTATTGTTATGTGTAGGAGATCCGTTTATTTTATTTGTATTGTTTCTTGATACCCGCTATCAAACCGACAGTTCGTAACCGGTTTCGCCCTTGTTTTGACTCATCAGGCAGCTGCTAACTGGTGACCTGTTAACATCAACCGGTCAACATGCGAGGTAATCAGCTTTTTAATTCAAGGTAACTGATATCAGAATGTACCTCAATGAAACACGGCAAGTCATCTGCTCATAGGATCAGTGACAGAATAAAGTGGTTGCCAGCAGTTTTGTCCAGAGAGTAGTAGATGGTCATAACGGACATATCAGTTAATTTTAATAAGTGTGATTTTATGATACACATGGAAACAACGAAGTATAGCGAAGAGAACTGTGATACTGACGTCGTTGGTAGGGTAGTTCTTGATACTCAAGATATCCTCTACGTAGCGATAGTACAATATAGAGGAGTTTGCTCAGCAGTTTATCTTTTCCATGACGTTAACCAGGGTGTTAACGTCCAGTGGCATCTATGCAATCAGAATTATGCACAGAAACAGCTGCAAAGCTTTATTATTGGTCTACAAAGCAATACAACATGGTCTAATGATGTCTAACTCACCTCAATCCATTGCCCCGGTAAAAAGTGGCCAGAGTTCAAGTGTATACCCACAATCGCATATACAACTCCACATATTACGTTGGGATCATTCGTGGTGGAAGTCTTAGTGTAAAACCTACGATGTATTTTTCATCAATGCCTTATCGAATGTTTGTAACGACCCATGGAAAATAGGTAGAATCAATCTATACTCCATCGAAAAGAATTATCAGACTGAAGTTTCGTTCTTGTTATGGTTTCACAGTGGTTCACATCTTTGCCTCAAAAAGCAGAACCCTAGTTACTCATCAACATTCTTGATTAAGTTAGCTGTAACAGAATAATTCAACATGACTGGAAAGTCCTGATCGGTGGATAGTCAACTAACGAACACTTTTTCTTAGGAAGATCGGACTACCTGTGCAGCACATATAAACGAGAGTTACTGAACGTTCAGGTACAATCATTTGACCATAACAACGATATGTACACTGTCTCACAAAAGTGTGGACCCGAGCACCACTCGTGAGTAAAACAAAGATGTGCACCACTGATGACTTCTAAGCACTCAGCAAAAGCCTCATGGCACCAGTTCGTTTAGTTAAATCTTGAACAGAAGTGTTACTAATGTAAAGTAGTCAGCGTCAGGAGTCACAATTGCCTAGCGCTTTCGCATTCAGACAGATTGACTCATCAGCTTATTTCGAGAAGAGGCACAGGACTAGTGCCACACTCAAAAACAAGTACGGTCAATCATTTAAGCATGATGTTTAGCTTGCGGTTGTCTTTTGAGAACATAGACCAGAGTTCAACCCTAACCATGACAAAGATGTGCATTACTGAGGAGCTCCAACCAACTCGAGTCTAATGCTTCTTTTCAGTTGGGCTCTGCTGGACGATCTACGTGAATATACCGAAACAGTAGTTGTACATGAAGCCCGTGGTGTAATCTCCGTTCGTGGAGAAGTATGAACAAACACCAACACCAAAACATTGCAAATACGTTGAAGATACGAAGCCGTGGAGTCCGCAGCTTTTGATACTGTTTGATCACGTTTAGATCATATATTCCAACAGCAGAGTGCTATCCATATTTCCTTCCATATAAACATCTATCTATCCATTCAAGCTCGTTCATCTTTCAATCTCCACATCGTGCAGTCATAACAAGTGTCCAAAGGCACAAACATAACAATTTATCGCTGACTTCGACACTTTGATTGATAGCGTTTCATCCCCAAAGTGTTATGGATTCATTAATTTTTCACGCATAAATATCTACAGCCAAAATGATCAGTTCGAGCTACCGATTCCACCAGTGTTCTCAGGCATCTCAAACACAATATTCAGGTTCAACATAACAGTTTTTTGGTGAACATTAGGCTATTTGTCTTTAACGACTGTTGGCATTCTCGTTCATTACAAAACAGCCTGTGAAATCATTCATCGTGTTAGTGGAGAGAGAAGTGTTTCTGACATTCCTCCATTCATCGACTATCCCGAAATGAATGTGCAGCGAGTGTCTCAACACACAAGAAAACACCACAGTTTATAAACACACCTGGTAGGCTATAACGGTAACATTCCAACCACAGGGTCATCCTAGTCACAACTGCAGGCCATGCTTCAACACTCAGGCGTCCGTATTCTATCGCTAAGTCTACCATCACTATTCCAAACCTTTGCCCGTTAGCTGTCGTAACGACCGATAGTGACAGAGATGGCAAGCTGTGTTTGCTGCAACTGGCCTTGACACCGGGCCCAAACCAAGGATTGGTCTGTGTGAACGTCAAAACGCGAATGTGTATGGCAATCGGGGATGGGCATAACCTAACAGCTGGCGTGGTGTGTGTGTGTGTGTGTTAGGTCGACTACTGGAATCAGATTGACAAAGCTCTGCCAGGTCACAGAGGCCCAATAACGTCGCGCCTGTTCTGTTTGTCGAATGGTCTCTGCCTGTCTGTTTATCAAATGCTCGGCTAACCGTATCGCTGTGAAATTCGACCGGCTAGCCAACCAGCTATCTATTCACCCGGCCATTTGCTGTTGCTGCTGTTGCTCTTGGGCCGCCAGCTTCTCAAAGGAGTGAGTAGCGGCGGCAACTGCCGTTGTTCTTCCTACCCTGTCGTCTTTCGTTTCGCTCGGCCGCACTACTACTCGTCTAGGCGAGACACTTGCTTTGACGTCATCGGTGACTGATCAATCCCACCAGGTGTCCTCCGCAAGCTCCTCCCACGCACACCCAGTTCGAACCGATCTACCTATCTGCCCCACTTCCTCGGGCAGAAATCAGGCAAGGCAAAATAGGGCGAGTAGGGCAAATCGTGCACTGACTCGCTTCCGAGTGCGTTCGTGTGTGTGTATGTGTGTGTGCACGGTGAGCGCAGAAAGTGTGTTTGTATCTGCTTCGTATGTGGCATGAGGTGGTCGACGAACCTCGGTCCAAAACACACGAACGCACGCCTCTGGGGCCAACACCCACTGGGCCCATATACACGACGCGAGTATGGTGGATAAACGCACACATGCACACAGACACAAGCATACGCACTCGGACATGTCTAAACGATAGACACACACAAACGCACACACGTGCCTTCGACCTGGGCGCCTATCTCGAAACATCCTCTAGCCGCCGATTGAGCCGTCTGTTAATTCGACAGCCAGTTCGGTCCGTGGGCGTGTGTCGGTTGGACAGACGACGAACTTAGGCGGTCGATCGTGCTCACTCATAAACGCGCAGTGGGAACCAAACCGGGTTGCCAAGCCCCGTGACAAGCGTTTCGACTAAACAAACTAATTCGGCATCCTCCGCGGAAAACACACCATAATGCCACAGTGCTGTTTCGCCGGCTGTCACAACCGAACAGATGACGGTCGCGGTTTAAGCTTCTTCCGATTTCCACGTCGTGATGTGGCTCGCACTAAATCGTGGGTGCAAGCCTGCGGCCGTGAGGCGTTTGTTCCATCACAGCATTCGCGCGTCTGTTCGCAACACTTCAGTCCGGACGATTTCGAACGAGATATCCGCTCGGAATTGCTCGGGTCTTCGCATCGACGCTTGCGTCTGAAAGATACAGCGGTGCCGACGAAGGCGTTGGGTATCAAATCGAGCCAGGAATCTAAAGAGAAAGTTAGCAGAAATTCAACTTCTCCAGTGAAAGTGAACGAAAAAGAGACACCTAGTGAGGCCAACGCCGAAAGACTTGGTGAGTTACATTGCGTGAATTATTCATCTTTGTACATCCACTACATTAGCATCAATGTGAATGAAACCACTTTCAAACTAATTGTAGTTGAATGGTTGTGCACTGCCATCTCCTAGTTGCAATGTTGGATACTCAGTTTTACCGATTCTTCCTAGATTCAACTGTTTGTTACCGCTAGCTTCTCCGTAAACGATGCCGATTCTCGAGACTGTTGTAGGCGAACAACCTGAACCATGTGATTTCGGTCTTTTTGTTCGGAAATAATTTGTGAGACCAAAGGGGGAAATCCCACGCGATGTAGTCCGGAACGTTGATTGGAGCGTGAGGAATAGGGTAACCGACTAATCTATGACCCCTTCGTAACTGCTGTAAGGCAAATGTACATAAATTCCATACGTTCTACTTTAACAGGATCTCATTGACCAGACTGATGTCGATTTACTTAGATTATGACTCTGTAGGCTAGAAAGTGGGAAAATATTGCATCCTGTATGCCACGGGCATGACTAGTTTGGGATTGACTGAAGTTGAACACCACCAAGTTATGACATTCAAGTAGACCGTATTGACCATTCTGTTACAAGGGGCTCTAAACTCGAGTTTCTTTCACTACTCAGAACCCTCCTATAGTTTATAGTCTGTACCAGATCGCCCTCCGCAGCGCACTCTCGTCAAGAAGCTTACAACGCAAATATGTGTACGATTGTGCATTCTACTTGACACCAGGTGTCAGGGAGAAGTTGTTATCAGATTCCCTGTCAGTAGTGTTACCACCTCACTCTAACAGGTACTACTGGGTGTAATTCAATCCCTATGATTTGTTGTGAAAAACCAGTACGTGTTATCACTTGTGATCATAAGTTTGTCGCCTTGTGTGGCATAAGGAACGATCATTTCAAAGCAGCAGTTTGCACTGAACATTTTAAATAACGTGCTGTGTTCTTACTTATTTCTACAAGCGGTTGTCGATTTCACTACTGCTTCTTCCGTTTTCTCTTTACTATCCCACCTGTTGCACTAAATCAACCCGATATCTATCTCTCTACTGTGAACTATCTAAGTGCGACCCAGTGCTTCGAGTAATCTGCTCTAACTACGCGGACAGCTTTGCTGATTACGTGATGTACTGAGTGGTACGATGGCACAATAACGTCACGGTGATCACGATTGCTCGATAGTGATGTTAGGCCGTCGGTATAAGTTGTCAGGCCGGTGTGCACAGAAGTGTGATACTGAGACTCACAGACATGATTTTATATTGGAAGTCGGATGTGGAAGAGTACGCCTTTGAGGACACATTCTTTCGTGGGAAACGGTTGCCGTCGACAAACGGTGTGACGGCAGATAGGCAGTAAGGTATTTTGGTTGAGATAACTTGAACATGTCCCTCAAATGATTGCAGCTATTGCATTCCCATAGACATCTTAGTAAGCCGATATCCGAAACGGTTGTCCGACTGAAGTGTGCTTCCTGTTAGAGCTGGTCATCGGTGCATATCCTTAAGGTGATTGGGAGTAGAACTCCAGTCGCACTTTCATGAAGCAGCCGCGTTGACCACATCATTCTCCTGCTTCCATTTAGCACGACCGAATTATCACTTTCAAAAGCTCATCCATATTCGCTTGCGAGTAATCCTCATTTGCTCGATCGTCTTGACAGGAGATGCAGTAACTATCCTGTTAACTGTATTCGATGACCTCATTCTAGGACTTCATTCCAGGTTGCAATCTTTGGCTGTGGTTATCCATGGTTTGGTAACTTATAAGTGATAGTTAGCATATAATTATTCAGTCGTGCCTAATGTGAAGCCACTGAAACGGTATTCATCGCGGTTGTCTGATAAAAACGTGATTAGAGTTCGACTCCCGGCGGTGGCAAACATATGCATTATTGACAATCTCTAACAAGAACGAGACACAACTTATGCCTCTTTTCGAAAGCTGCTAGTTGAAGGATCTTTGGGAATGCAAAATCTGCGATCGGTTGTTAATCATGTTCCATATGACGCAAGCTTTTGTTGTGTAGTGTTCAATAGTTAAAGCCCTCTGTTAGCTTCAGGAGGTTGACAAGTTGGCTAACTGAATCGAGAACAGCATTGAACTTCGTTTCAGGGCATTATTATCAGTAGGAATTTAATCAACTATGTAAATCTGTATAAAAATGACGGAGATGTTTCTCCACCAGCAATATACGGGATATAAACTGAAGCTTGTTTAATTCTTCATATAAATTTCGGGGCTGCGATTGTTTAAAATGCCGGTTGCCTGCCTTCCAATCGTTGGTTTGAGAATTACCTGTCAGAGTTTTTTCTTCTGAATTTACTAGGTCCAATAACATTTAACCGACAAACCTCATGAAAGTAGTGTACTGTGAAGTACACACAGGGAACACTGGATTTGTAGAATTGCGCACCCAGTAAAGTTTCTGTAACCGCTTTTAACGTTTATTTATGATATCTCAATATCGGAAATAATATGGTGGACGCTATAGATAGAGTTGCTTTAGTATGTTGATTTGTATGGTTTGTGCACATCTAATCAAGTCACACATGGGGGAGCTGAATAACGGGTGGCCATTGAGTGATGGTTGAATACTGAATTTAATCTCTCGTGATCAACTGTCTTAGAACCGACTTGGACATGATGTACTGTCTTGATTATGCCACTTTACGATTACTCATAGTTACTACATACTAGACAATTAACTCACTGTGGTTGTTGAAGACAGTGAGCTGATTTACGCGGTATTCGAACTCAAGCTGAATAGGCGGATGCGGTGATGGAAGGGTCCTCAATGATCATACATAATGTACAAACAGCCAGTAGTGTCACACCTAACCACTTAAACGCTTAGACACGTCGATGTTTAATCATACCGCCTGTGGGCGTGCCTGATGGGTGGTTACCCCTGAGTTATGATCAGCCGTTCCGATGGCTCGTCAAAACGTTTGCTGGTTATGTAGTCCTCTTTAGGTGCACCTCGGGCTGAACGGTCCTCCGGACGTTGTTTGCAAGTCCAACTAGACTTCAGATTACCGCCTGTAGAACTTGAAGCTCCCAAATTGGGTCAAAATCTGAATGGAAAACGATAGAAATATGTTTTCACCTAATATTACAGATACTTAACACTTTTGGAGTAGTAAACAAAAAGCTATTTGAAATTTCGTTGCAAACAAATAGTATGGTTGAGTTGTTCATTTACAAGAGACTCAACAGGGAAAATTTGTGAATTTGACTATACTGAAGCCAATGACGGAAGTACCTTACCTCGGATCATCTGATGGATATCGCAGTACATAGTGGGATGAGTGGATAACTGGAGGCAAACCTGGCAGTTTTTCGTAGTTCAGCAGGAAAAACGTTTGTTACGTAGTGAAACAAAAAAATGAATCAACAATTTTACAAAGCTATTTAAAATAACTCACAGTAACTGTTCGCAACAGATGTCACCACACCAGACCTGCTGTAGTTTGGAAGAAGTTTCCTATTGAATCACAGAGAAATTCCCGCTAATTTAAAATTGTTCTTGTGCAATTACACATATGAACGATAAAATGTTACAGGGTTAAATATCACACGTGTAACTACTTAACAGTATGCTACACTGCCAACCGACAGAACTTCCATTTGTAGCGAGCACCGAACATGCTCATTTTTGTCGCTGAGGACAGTAGTTTTGACTACAAAATACAGACAACTGGTGCCTATAAGACAATTCAGAAATACTTGTCTTTAAGATTTCGGAAGATTGTTGTGCCAGTGTACATAAATTAACATGTCACAAAATAGCGTTGGGATGGATACTGTACTTAACCCCCCCCTTCCCGTTAAATTTGGTAATCATAACTTTACTCGATTCACTTCATGACCTTCATGAGTATGTCCACAGAACAGACTAGTCACTGTCTTCATCAGATGTCACTTCGTTACCGACCAATAAAAAAACCATTCCGTCTAAAATGCGCTGACTTCAAGAACTACAGTTTATAATATGCTGTGGTTTGTATTAAGAATTGCCCTAACTAGTCGTAAATGTTCATTGCTTTAGTCAGTAGTAGCTCTTTTTTGACCCCTTTAGTCCCGGTCTCACTACTTCAGCACACTTGTAGGTAAACGATTGTTCTTCGTCGAGCCGTACGGAGAGTACCTCATGGCTTTGGCAGCCATTGATCTTGAAAGTCGTCCACAAAATAATGAATTAATAGAATTACACAAGTGTACAAAATGAAGAACCAGATAAAACAATGAAAGTTCATGGGCGCAGAATTGCTGCTAACTGGGACACACTGTCATGTCCAACAACGTGTTCAAATAGCAATGTTCATGGTCGCTCGCTCTTCAGCCTGCCGGGATACACTTATAAACTTTACTCGGTGGGGCTCTGAAGGCCTTCTAATCAGTAGCCATATCGTCGTCTAGCTGTATAGTAAGTGGTTCGAACCATCACCAGTGGTGTTGAATGATGTACGCTGAAACAGGTACTCCATCAATATCCAAAGCATTTAAGATTTGATATACCGTTGATCCACCTACTTTTAAATACCTGATCAGTGCAAGACAACCATGTAAAATGACCCGGTACCGTCTTCTTTAAACCTTTTACAGTTACGTATTCCACGTTTAACTAATATTAGAATCACTTGCTGTTGTGGTACCTGAAGATAGGAAACAATCAAACATTACTACTAATCAGTTACACTAGTGCCCATCTCGCCGGTACATTTTCACTTAAAAAATGCTGGTCGAATTATTCATATTCAGAAACTATCCCGTCAGAACATAATTTCTGCTAAATGCTGTGTGTGCTCTGAATTAAAAAGGTGGGGTCACTTGTATCCTTGATGTGAGTGTTACTAGCAATCCCGTTAAACGCGGACTATCGTCACATCAGTGAACAAGCGCTGGTGTATAAAACCAGTCTAGTAACAGTCGTTTTATGTGGATTTACGTTGCTCAATCGTGCTCTTCACTTACCAGCATCGTAAATGGCGAAAACAATAGTTTCGGAGGGTTGTTATGAGCGCTACTCTTGGGTATGCCACACACCTCAGCTAGATGCTGAACACTTTCTCTGAACAACTCTGAAGTTTTGAAAAGAAAGCGAGCATTAACATCGTTGTTTACAGTGCATCCTCTGCTATTCTTCGATGTATCTTGAATGGTGTCCGTCTTGACAAATTTTTAAGCCAAATTTCACATGGATTTCCGAATAACTTATTTTGTGCTGGAGCTCTTGGTGCCCAAATCCAGAGCGGTCTCACCTGTGTTTCTACTGCGTTGCAATGAAACAGTAACGATTTGTGTCCCCTTTTCTACACAAACTCATCCTGAGTTCGATCGACTCACCGCTATCGCATGGCTGACAATAATTATGGTTTCAGTCATTGAGCTGGGGTTTTAGGACTGACTGCTTAACTTAAAAGAAACCCGATTGCGAAAAATCTGGACTTCGACGGAATTCGAACCAGCGACAGAAACAACATGGCCAAACGCGGCGAATATCCTATCAGCTGAGCCACGAAGCCACACCGAAAGCTCAGAAGTTTCACAGTTTGAACTAGTTACCCACCCAACCGACCGTATCTTATGAAATCCATCAAGTGATCCAGCTAACTGACTGTCCATGCAGGATTTCTTGATCAGTTGACGTTGAGATCCACCAACGCCGCCGATGAGAAGTGACATTGTATTACCGATAGGTAGTTTGGCAGATTTGATAATTTAGAAGAGACCCAATTACGAGAAATCTGAACTTCGGCTAGGTCTCTTCTAAATAATCCAATCTGCCAAACGACTGACTAACTGCTTATGATTCTTTGTGACGGTTGCTTTTTAAAACAGTTTTCAGTCAGAGCGTCGGTAGTAACTGGATCATTCAATCACAGTCGAAGCTCGCTTACCATCACCGTCCTCACATTGACCGGTGAATGCGTGCGCATCTGTGGTGAGCAGGTCATTTGCCATGCGTCGGACCAACTTTCTTTTTCACGTGCTTCAAGTATAGGGTATAGTTATACCGACTTACTTCGAAGTAGTGAGTAGTAGATATATTAATTACAAAATTACCGCCCTCTGTAATGTAACCATGGTGGAGCACTTGCATAGTTGAGATTTATGTAACTGAATCATGGTACCATGAACATTTGATTATAGCAAAGTTATGATCTAGCAGTCACTTGGCAGATTAAAAGCAAGATGGTCATAAACTACCGATTTCATTGTACTGAATCAACAATTCCATTAAATAACAGTTGATTATCTGTAGATGTAAGGAACAACACAACTACTAACAAACAAGTGTTGGTAAGTTGAAAATAACTGCGCTTTGAATACGACTGGAAATGAGTTTATATCGAGTCGTCTACCGTAAGCATACAGAGTGACATGTGTACAAACCAGTCAGGCGGAAAGGCACGGTAACAGGCGTAGCCATAAAAAAAATCCCCCTGAATGTTCGTCAATGCATTTCTTTGCAAGTAGTACCCACCTTCTAATGGTAAATCTCAAAGTGGCTGTCTTACAACATCTAGATTTGTTGTCTGCTCGTATGAATGTGGCTGCAACAGTTCAACTAGGTGTGCAAAGTCGAAATGAAATGACCCCCGTTTTTTGTGTTTAGACAAACTTTTGGTGAGGTGTGACATATACAATTTTATGCATAAAAATTCGGAACATGTTAATTCGGATGGTTATTAACTGCTCCATTGAAAGTTTGAGGGAAGATCTATGGTCCCAGGATACTTCGAAAGACCATAGCTGAAAGCTTGTTTACATTGCTTACATATTCCCACGGAAAATTCAGAACAGCCATATCTCATTCAAGTAGACTTTGCAAACAGACTGAATGCTTCTATTTCATTATGTGCAGATTTTCCCAAATTAACAGGCTATTTTTTGTACTGCGCATTTCAACATGTCTAGTTTGCGTGAGTCCAGCACTTTAGTAAATTTTGCACAGACTGAATTCTTCAGGTGTTACGTTTCCTTTCTTCGTGGTCTATAGTTAATCAACCGTCCCTGTAGTAGTGAAGATGCAGAAGTTTGGCAGCTATTCGATTGTTATCAAATTGAGCCTAGTTCCCTTTACGGTGTGCATGTGTATGTTCTTAAGATGTGACAAAACTGCCACTATTTATTATTTTTGGGTAAAAATAACAGCCCTCCTTTCAAGTGCAGGCTGGCAATTCGCATACAGTTGCACGTGTTTAACTAACAGATACAGTCAGTAGTTCCTTAAAAGGGACTAATGTACAACAAATTGAATAAAATCACTGTTAATGCTAGTAAGTAAAGTTAGTGTGCTTTTGAAGTTGAATAGTACCATCCACCAGTTTTAAACCGTTTTCGCTTCCCATTTCCTGTAATCAACTTAAATTAACTGGTTTTTATCATGCTACTAAACACTTTGGTAGTAGTGCAAAATGCGCTATTATTTCGCTCCCTGGAGGATCGACGTTCCGTCTGAGAGTTCATATAAGAACGAATTATATATTTAACATCACTAAAACAAATAAACAGGTAATTATACGAAGATCCACGATGTTAGGTATAGCACTCTAAGTGTCTGATAGTGTGCTTTTCACAGTAGTTTGAATGCCCTTACAACCTGCAAGAACTAGCTGTACACTTCGTGTATTTTGCTGCGGTATATTACAAATAACTTCGTAGGTTCTTGAAATCGAGTATCACAATGCAGGCAACTCGTACGCAGATACTGACGTGCGCGTATATCCGATCTCAAATTTGATCAGATATTGGTGCGACCAAATCTGCCTTTCACCTCAATAGTGCACAAAACCGGCGAATGTCCTTCACAACTTTTGCCCATCCGGTTTGCTGTTCTCATCACCACGATTCCTAGTCGTATGATAACACGGATCAATAATCACACCAAGAAACCTGTCATTGTTGAGATAATTTAGTCGATAAACGACAAGGTGGTCTTTATTGAATGAGGTGAAGACCCGAGAGTCGTGGATGTGAGAAAGCCTTATTGGCACGGCTGCTCGATGGTTAGTCCCATAGTCGAATGTCAACGGAAATTCCCGTTAGTCCTATGATTTTAAGGCACACAATGGGACCAGTAAACGCTGTTCCGTCAAGTGGCAAGTAGAAAGCAACTGTCTGATAGAATATATCTTGAACTAGAATGTTATTCTGTGCCTTGGGGCGGTGCTATATTGGCTACACTGTTGTCAGTGGTACAGATGCACCTTGTGTACAAAGGAGAACAAACTGGTTTGGTGGTATTGGGAAGACCACTCATACTCCGCTTAGACTCCACGACTTCATGGTAGGTGAAAGTGACCACACTATGACTCGTTTAAAAGGTGCACTTGTTAAAATTGGGTAAATTTACGAAGCCGTAGCTCAGATGGATGTAAAAACATACCTGGTTGCTGTAGTCCTCCACGTCTGATAACGTTTGTAAGTAATGAAGATGTTGCTGCCATCATTCCCAACTCGGTATCGTAGTCTACCAGCTTTACTGAGTAACGCTATCTGGTCCCTGTTAAAGCCTGGCTCGCCTTTATATTGCCAATGACGTGACGTTCGCATAACCGACACCTTCGGGCTCTGCAAGTCGAGACATCGACATCAGCAATGTGTGAATGCCGTAGATAGTCTTTTGTTACTGCCACTTTGTATAAATTAGGCCAAAGTGGTGATAATGGACGGGCTCGGCGTATACCGTAGTTACGCACCAACTATTAGAAGGCTGAGCAGGAAAAGATTTCCTTCCATGCATATTGAAAACCTTGCACATTTGATCGAGCCACGTGTGGCTTGGATGCCATTAACGAGGACAATAGACGACTAGGTCAGGCAGCACGTATCGGCTTACGTGTTGACAGGGAATGTCGTCTGTTGCGAGAAGAAAACTTATGAGAGAATATCCGTGGGAAATTGGTGTCCAGACGGTAGGCAAAACAACCTGGGTAATGATTCAGAAGTGATGATACTGCGTGTTGCAGCTTTGAACCACGCACCTGCCGAATAAGACTGTTGTCACAAGCGTTTTTGAGGTTCTCCTGCTGTGTGGAGAGGGACAACTTAGACCTAGGTTTTCTTTCAATTCGATTTTCATTGGGCCGACTCTTTGCCTTGCTCATAACGAAAGCGCTTTTATGATCACTTGGATGACCATTACTGACGATTAAAGAAGAATGGACTCGTCCGTCCGTTTTTTAAAACTGCGGCGCGTTAACATCACTGACATTGCAGATTTTCTCATAAGCATGGGGAACAACTTTACTGTAAATGGGGACAGCAATGTCATTTGGGAATATCAAACACAGTAGAGGACGGAGAATGGACCTTTATGGAATTATTGCCTAAACCGGGGGGCAGATGAAACGGATGATATAACTACTGTATTAAAAGTTCTGTCGTCACGGAATGATAACGGCTAGCTCCGAGCATCTAATTAAACCATAGGCTCCCGGTTTGCCTGCAGATTGGTCAAGTTGGATGCAGTTGAAAGTTCTTAAAAAAACTGGGGTGGGGCCATTGTTTTGGTTCGTGTCACTACTTCCATGAAGAAGATTGTGTTCCTCATTCGCCCGATTTCGACCGGCACCATGCTGGGTGGAAGAACTATGATCAATCGAGCAAACATTTGAAAGGATGGCGTACTTCGGCACACGTTTCTGTTTTCATGGAATGCTTCGCAGTTGCGTAACTGGTGACTGGATGAATATCTCCTGCCCCTCGATTTTCAGATAAAAGTATGGGTGGCTTCTTCCCATCTACCACGGAATGCGGGACACTGTAGTGCCTGCCTGTGTGCATAAGGAACAGCACCTCCCAACTGAGTGCTGCCTTCTCAAAACTCCAATTAAAGATCCTATTCAAAGTCATCGTGCCAAATGAGGTAATCTTGATTGAATGCTCTTGAACAATGGGCACTAAGACGTATGCCGTCAGGAGTGATTCCTTGATAGTTCTTTAGGATAGAGTAAGGAGTCACCCAGGTAGCACAACAGCGAGGGGCCCGCGCGGGCCCCAGGCGGGCATCGGCGGGCAAGCGGCGGGCGTAGGGCGGGCAGTGGGACTAGGGCCCCGCGAGGGCATCGGCGGGCAGTAGAAAAAATTTGCGAGCGAAGCTTTTTCAGCCTTTCTAATACCGGCGATTTTATTCAAAACAATTTCGGTACTCATTTTTAACGCTTGGAAAGTCTCCCAACCCCCTCTTTTCTAATTTTCAAGAGAAATCCGCGAGGGGAATGAAAATTTTATTCTGTCATTTTACAACATTCTCGTTTAGACTCGTTCAAATTTTGC